>JAUIMM010001685.1:325000-337500 GCA_031769625.1 Taudactylus pleione
CACACACACACACACACACACACACACACACACACACACACACACACACACACAGGACAGGCCCCTCTCACACAGGACAGGCCCCTCTCTCACGCACACACAGGACAGGCCTCTCTCACACACACACACACACACACACACACACACAGGACAGGCCTCGCTCACACACACACAGGACAGGCCTCTCTCACACACACAGGACAGGCCTCGCTCACACACACACACACACGACAGGCCTCTCTCACACACACACACACACACACGACAGGCCTCGCTCACACACACACACGACAGGCCTCTCTCACACACACACACACACACACACACAGGACAGGCCTCACACACACACACACAGGACAGGCCCCTCTTTCACACACACAGGACAGGCCCCTCTCTCACGCACACACAGGACAGGCCTCGCTCACACACAGACACGGGACAGGCCTCGCTCACACACACACACACACACACACACACACGACAGGCCTCTCTCTCACACACACAGGACAGGCCCCTCTCTCACACACACAGGACAGGCCCCTCTCTCACACACACAGGACAGGCCCCTCTCTCACACACACAGGACAGGCCCCTCTCTCACACACACAGGACAGGCCCCTCTCTCACACACACAGGACAGGCCCCTCTCTCACACACAGACACGGGACAGGCCTCGCTCACACACACACACACACACACACACACACACACACACACACACACACACACACACACACAGGACAGGCCTCTCTCTCACACACACAGGACAGGCCCCTCTCTCACACACACAGGACAGGCCCCTCTCTCACACACACAGGACAGGCCTCTCACACACACACGACAGGCCTCGCTCACACACACACAGGACAGGCCTCGCTCACACACACACAGGACAGGCCTCGCTCACACACACACAGGACAGGCCTCGCTCACACACACACAGGACAGGCCCCTCTCTCACACACACAGGACAGGCCTCGCTCACACACACACACACACATACACAGGACAGGCCTCGCTCGCTCACACACACACACACACACAGGACAGGCCTCTCTCACACACACAGGACAGGCCTCGCTCACACACACACACACACACACACACACACACACACACACACACACACGACAGGCCTCGCTCACACACACACACGACAGGCCTCTCTCACACACACACACACACAGGACAGGCCTCGCGCACACACACACACACACAGGACAGGCCCCTCTCACACAGGACAGGCCCCTCTTTCACACACACAGGACAGGCCCCTCTCTCACGCACACACAGGACAGGCCTCGCTCACACACACACACACACACACACACACACACACACAGGACAGGCCCCTCTTTCACACACACAGGACAGGCCCCTCTCACACACACACACACACACACACACACACACAGACAGGCCTCTCTCACACACACACACACACAGGACAGGCCTCACACACACACACACACACACAGGACAGGCCTCACACACACACACACACACACACACACAGGACAGGCCTCACACACACACACACACACACACACACACAGGACAGGCCTCACACACACACACACACACACACAGGACAGGCCTCACACACACACACACACACACACACACGACAGGCCCCTCTCACACACACACACGCCCTCAGCATCACTGTGTTTTCCAGAGAATGGAGCATATTCTTCTATCATACAGTTCTCTAACATCTTACACCAGAGGTTCTCAAACTTCTGTGAATCACAGCCCTTAGAGTATCAGCATTGTTCTCACGGCTCCCCTAAGCCAAACGTTTATTATTGAGAAATTCAGAAAAAAAATTAATGAAGTAAATTGCGCTGACTGTCATCCTCAGGGTCAGTTATGTGGTGAGGACAGGGATGTGCTGACCTGTCATCCTTAGGGTCAGTTATGTGGTGAGGACAGGGATGTGCTGACCTGTCACCCTTAGGGTCAGTTATGTGGTGAGGACAGGGATGTGCTGACCTGTCATCCTTAGGGTCAGTTATGTGGTGGGGACAGGGATGTGCTGACCTGTTACCCTTAGGGTCAGTTATGTGGTGAGGACAGGGATGTGCTGACCTGTCACCCTTAGGGTCAGTTATGTGGTGAGGACAGGGATGTGCTGACCTGTCACCCTTAGGATCAGTTATGTGACAGGGATGTGCTGACCTGTCATCCTTAGGATCAGTTATGTGGTGAGGACAGGGATGTGCTGACCTGTTACCCTTAGGGTCAGTTATGTGGTGAGGACAGGGATGTGCTGACCTGTCATCCTTAGGGTCAGTTATGTGGTGAGGACAGGGATGTGCTGACCTGTCATCCTTAGGGTCAGTTATGTGGTGAGGACAGGGATGTGCTGACCTGTCACCCTTAGGGTCAGTTATGTGGTGAGGACAGGGATGTGCTGACCTGTCATCCTTAGGGTCAGTTATGTGGTGAGGACAGGGATGTGCTGACCTGTCATCCTTAGGGTCAGTTATGTGGTGAGGACAGGGATGTGCTGACCTGTTACCCTTAGGATCAGTTATGTGGTGAGGACGGGGATGTGCTGACCTGTCACCCTTAGGGTCAGTTATGTGGTGAGGACGGGGATGTGCTGACCTGTCATCCTTAGGGTCAGTTATGTGGTGAGGACAGGGATGTGCTGACCTGTCACCCTTAGGGTCAGTTATGTGGTGAGGACAGGGATGTGCTGACCTGTCATCCTTAGGGTCAGTTATGTGGTGAGGACAGGGATGTGCTGACCTGTCATCCTTAGGGTCAGTTATGTGGTGAGGACAGGGATGTGCTGACCTGTCACCCTTAGGGTCAGTTATGTGGTGAGGACAGGGATGTGCTGACCTGTCACCCTTAGGATCAGTTATGTGACAGGGATGTGCTGACCTGTCATCCTTAGGATCAGTTATGTGGTGAGGACGGGGATGTGCTGACCTGTTACCCTTAGGATCAGTTATGTGGTGAGGACGGGGATGTGCTGACCTGTCACCCTTAGGGTCAGTTATGTGGTGAGGACGGGGATGTGCTGACCTGTCATCCTTAGGGTCAGTTATGTGGTGAGGACAGGGATGTGCTGACCTGTCATCCTTAGGGTCAGTTATGTGGTGAGGACAGGGATGTGCTGACCTGTCATCCTTAGGGTCAGTTATGTGGTGAGGACAGGGATGTGCTGACCTGTCATCCTTAGGGTCAGTTATGTGGTGAGGACAGGGATGTGCTGAGCTGTCACCCTTAGGGTCAGTTATGTGGTGAGGACAGGGATGTGCTGACCTGTCATCCTTAGGGTCAGTTATGTGGTGGGGACAGGGATGTGCTGACCTGTCATCCTTAGGGTCAGTTATGTGGTGGGGACAGGGATGTGCTGACCTGTCACCCTTAGGGGCAGTTATGTGGTGAGGACAGGGATGTGCTGACCTGTCACCCTTAGGGTCAGTTATGTGGTGAGGACAGAGATGTGCTGACCTGTCATCCTTAGGGTCAGTTATGTGGTGAGGACAGGGCTGTGCTGACCTGTCATCCTTAGGGTCAGTTATGTGGTGAGGACAGGGCTGTGCTGACCTGTCATCCTTAGGATCAGTTATGTGGTGAGGACAGGGCTGTGCTGACCTGTCATCCTTAGGGTCAGTTCTGTGGTGGGGACAGGGATGTGCTGACCTGTCATCCTTAGGGTCAGTTATGTGGTGAGGACAGGGATGTGCTGAACTGTCATCCTTAGGGTCAGTTATGTGATGGGGAACAGGTTTGCGCTTCTGTTTGTCCTCATATTTACATTACATTGATCATAAATAATTTGATTTTGTGCCTAGCTACCAACCTGAGGCACCGCTGCAAGTGTCCCGAAGCACCCCAGGGTTAGGAACCACTGTACAGTAATGTGCCCTGTAGGGGGCGCTGTTGATGGTTCCTGTACACTGGCTGCATTTTTATTAAAAGGTGAAAATGACCCTTTACTATCAATCTCTAAGGGCGAGTGTGTAATTGGTAAAGTGCGGACAGGCTACATTATTCCAATGTATTCTCTTCCTCCCACAGGCTGCCCCACCATCATCACCAAGTCCCAGTGGGGAGCCCGTGCCCCCACCTGCCAAACCACAATGGCCACTCCTGTCACATATGTTATCGTGCACCACACGGAGGGAACCCCTTGTACCACCCAGGCTGCCTGCATCTCTCAGGCCAAGAGCATACAGAACTATCACATGGACAGCAATGGCTGGTGTGACATCGGCTACAGGTGAGAGGAGTGGGGGGGGGGGATCATGTAGTGGGGGCTTCCCGTTGCAGGGGGATCATGTAGCGGGGGGCTTCATGTTGCAGGGGATGATGTAGCGGAGGGTTCATTTTGAAGGGATCCTGTAGCAGGGAGATCATATTGGAGGGGATCCTGTAGCGGGGGGGGATCATGTTGCAGGGGATCATGTAGCGGGGGAATCATATTAGAGGGGATCATGTAGTGGGGGCTTCATGTTGTAGGGGATCATGTAGTGGGGGCTTTACGTTGCAGGGGATCATGTAGTGGGGGCTTCACGTTGCAGGGGATCCTGCAGCGGGGGGATCATGATGCAGGGGATCATGTAGCGGGGGGATCATGTTGCAGGGGATCATGTAGTGGGGACTTCATGTTGCATGGGATCATGTAGCGGGGGGATCATATTGGAGGGGATACTGCAGCAGGGGGATCATATTGGAGGGGATCCTGCAGCGGGGGGGGATCATGTTGTAGAGGATCATGTAGCGGGGGGATCATATTAGAGGGGATCATGTAGTGGGGGGCTTTACGTTACAGGGGATCATGTAGTGGGGGCTTCACGTTACAGGGGATCATGTAGTGGGGGCTTCACGTTGCAGGGGATCATGTAGTGGGGGCTTCACATTGCAGGGGATAATGTTGCAGGGCTTCATGTAGTGGGGGGGATCATGTAGTAGGGGGATCGTATAATGGGGGATCTTGTAGCGGAGGACTTCATGTTGCAGGGGGTCATGTAGTGGGGGCTTCACATTGCAGGGGATCAGGTGGTGGGGGGATCATGTAGTGGGGGACTTCACATTGCAGGGGATCAGCTGGTGGGGGATCATGTAGCAGGGGATCAGGTGGTGGGGGATCATGTAGCAGGGGATCAGGTGGTGGGGGATCATGTAGCAGGGGAACGTAGCAGACTGTAGCTGCTGGTTTATGTATGGGGCAGGAGCGTGTGCAGGAGGTAATACGTTATATACGTCAGTTACGAGTTGGGCTACAGCGGAATCTATATTATTTGGATGTTACCCACAAATCTACATTGTAACACTCACCCAGATGAGAGCAGAGTCTGATTCCCAGTTATCAGCCGGCGCTGGCCGTGTCCTCGCCAATACTGTACGCTGACCTCTGACCTGTCTCATTGTTCACAGCTTCCTCGTGGGAGAGGACGGCCAGGCGTATGAGGGTCGTGGCTGGACATCCGTGGGGGCCCACGCCCCAAATTACAACTCCAACTCCATTGGAATAAGTGTCTTCGGATCCTTTATGAGTAAGTCAGGAAAGGGGATTTCTATGGCAATTAGCTGCCCCCTACCCAATTCCTCACATAATAAACCATCTGCCCGGCTGCCCGTCAGGCAATCTTTCTATTTACAGCGCTGTAATGCCGGCTGATCGATCTGCTCCTGGGCAAAACCAGGGCTGGAAACAAATAAAATAAAACAAATGACAATGAAACAAATGGTCACCTTACGTTACAGTAATCATATTGCCCAAGAGGATAATACTAATTATATGATTACAGTAACGTAAGGCGACCCAGAGGATAATACCAATTATATGATTACTGTAACTTAAGGCGACAAAGAGGATAATACATTACTCTAATCATATAATTAGTATTATCCTCTTGGTCGCCTTACATTACTCTAATCATATAATTAGTAAGACGACCCAGAGGATAATACTAATTATATGATTCCTGTAACTTAAGGCGACCCAGAGGATAATACCAATTATATGATTACTGTAACGTAAGGCGACCCAGAGGATAATACCAATTATATGATTACTGTAACGTAAGGCGACCCAGAGGATAATACCAATTATATGATTACTGTAACGTAAGGCGACCCAGAGGATAATACTAATTATATGATTACTGTAACGTAAGGCGACCAAGAGGATAATACCAATTATATGATTACTGTAACGTAAGGCGACCCAGAGGATAATACCAATTATATGATTACTGTAACGTAAGGCGACCCAGAGGATAATACTAATTATGATTACTGTAACGTAAGGCGACCAAGAGGATAATACTAATTATGATTACTGTAACGTAAGGCGACCAAGAGGATAATACTAATTATATGATTAGTGTAAGGCGACCAAGAGGATAATACCAATTATATGATTACTGTAACGTAAGGCGACCCAGAGGATAATACCAATTATATGATTAGTGTAAGGCGACCAAGAGGATAATACCAATTATATGATTACTGTAATGTAAGGCGACCAAGAGGATAATACCAATTATATGATTACTGTAACGTAAGGCGACAAAGAGGATAATACATTACTCTAATCATATAATTAGTATTATCCTCTTGGTCGCCTTACATTACTCTAATCATATAATTAGTAAGACGACCCAGAGGATAATACTAATTATATGATTAGAGTAATGTAAGGCGACCAAGAGGATAATACCAATTATATGATTACTGTAACGTAAGGCGACCAAGAGGATAATACCAATTATATGATTACTGTAACGTAAGGCGACCCAGAGGATAATACTAATTATATGATTACTGTAATGTAAGGCGACCAAGAGGATAATACCAATTATATGATTACTGTAACATAAGGCGACCAAGAGGACTAATTATATGATTAGAGTAATGTAAGGCGACCAAGAGGATAATACCAATTATATGATTACTGTAACTTAAGGTGACCAAGAGGATAATACTAATTATATGATTAATGTAAGGTGACCAAGAGGATAATACCAATTATATGATTACTGTAACGTAAGGCGACCCAGAGGATAATACCAATTCTATGATTACTGTAACGTAAGGCGACCCAGAGGATAATACTAATTATATGATTACTGTAATGTAAGGCGACCAAGAGGATAATACCAATTATATGATCAGTGTAACGTAAGGCGACCAAGAGGATAATACTAATTATATGATTACTGTAAGGCGACAGAGGATAATACTAATTCTGATTACTGTAACGTAAGGCGACCAAGAGGATAATACCAATTATATGATTACTGTAATGTAAGGCGACCAAGAGGATAATACCAATTATATGATTACTGTAAGGCGACAGAGGATAATACTAATTATATGATTAGAGTAATGTAAGGCGACCCAGAGGATAATACCAATTATATGATTACTGTAACTTAAGGCGACAAAGAGGATAATACATTACTCTAATCATATAATTAGTATTATCCTCTGTCGCCTTACAGTAATCATATAATTGTTATTATCCTCTGGGTCGCCTTACGTTACAGTACTCATAATTCGTATTATCCTCTTGGTCGTCTTACATTACTCTAATCACATAATTAGTAAGACGACCAAGAGGATAATACCAATTATATGATTACTGTAACGTAAGGCGACCCAGAGGATAATACCAATTATATGATTAGTGTAAGGCGACCAAGAGGATAATACCAATTATATGATTACTGTAATGTAAGGCGACCAAGAGGATAATACCAATTATATGATTACTGTAACGTAAGGCGACAAAGAGGATAATACATTACTCTAATCATATAATTAGTATTATCCTCTTGGTCGCCTTACATTACTCTAATCATATAATTAGTAAGACGACCCAGAGGATAATACTAATTATATGATTCCTGTAACTTAAGGCGACCCAGAGGATAATACCAATTATATGATTACTGTAACGTAAGGCTACCCAGAGGATAATACTAATTATATGATCAGTGTAACGTAAGGCGACAGAGGATAATACTAATTATATGATTAGAGTAATGTAAGGCGACCCAGAGGATAATACCAATTATATGATTACTGTAACGTAAGGCGACCAAGAGGATAATACCAATTATATGATTACTGTAACGTAAGGCGACCAAGAGGATAATACCAATTATATGATTACTGTAACGTAAGGCGACCCAGAGGATAATACTAATTATATGATTACTGTAACGTAAGGCGACCAAGAGGATAATACCAATTATATGATTACTGTAACGTAAGGCGACCAAGAGGACTAATTATATGATTAGAGTAATGTAAGGCGACCAAGAGGATAATACCAATTATATGATTACTGTAACTTAAGGTGACCAAGAGGATAATACTAATTATATGATTAATGTAAGGTGACCAAGAGGATAATACCAATTATATGATTACTGTAACGTAAGGCGACCCAGAGGATAATACCAATTCTATGATTACTGTAACGTAAGGCGACCCAGAGGATAATACTAATTATATGATTACTGTAATGTAAGGCGACCAAGAGGATAATACCAATTATATGATCAGTGTAACGTAAGGCGACCAAGAGGATAATACTAATTATATGATTACTGTAAGGCGCCAGAGGATAATACTAATTCTGATTACTGTAACGTAAGGCGACCAAGAGGATAATACCAATTATATGATTACTGTAATGTAAGGCGACCAAGAGGATAATACCAATTATATGATTACTGTAACGTAAGGCGACCAAGAGGACTAATTATATGATTAGAGTAATGTAAGGCGACCAAGAGGATAATACCAATTATATGATTACTGTAACTTAAGGTGACCAAGAGGATAATACTAATTATATGATTAATGTAAGGTGACCAAGAGGATAATACCAATTATATGATTACTGTAACGTAAGGCGACCCAGAGGATAATACTAATTATATGATTACTGTAATGTAAGGCGACCAAGAGGATAATACCAATTATATGATCAGTGTAACGTAAGGCGACCAAGAGGATAATACTAATTATATGATTACTGTAAGGCGCCAGAGGATAATACTAATTCTGATTACTGTAACGTAAGGCGACCAAGAGGATAATACCAATTATATGATTACTGTAATGTAAGGCGACCAAGAGGATAATACCAATTATATGATTACTGTAATGTAAGGCGACCAAGAGGATAATACCAATTATATGATTACTGTAAGGCGACAGAGGATAATACTAATTATATGATTAGAGTAATGTAAGGCGACCCAGAGGATAATACCAATTATATGATTACTGTAACTTAAGGCGACAAAGAGGATAATACATTACTCTAATCATATAATTAGTATTATCCTCTGTCGCCTTACAGTAATCATATAATTGTTATTATCCTCTGGGTCGCCTCACGTTACAGTACTCATAATTCGTATTATCCTCTTGGTCGTCTTACATTACTCTAATCATATAATTAGTAAGACGACCAAGAGGATAATACTAATTATATGATTCCTGTAATGTAAGGCGACCAAGAGGATAATACTAATTATATGATTACTGTAACGTAAGGCGACCAAGAGGATAATACTAATTATATGATTACTGTAATGTAAGGCGACCCAGAGGATAATACCAATTATATGATTACTGTAACTTAAGGCGACAAAGAGGATAATACATTACTCTAATCATATAATTAGTATTATCCTCTGTCGCCTTACAGTAATCATATAATTGTTATTATCCTCTGGGTCGCCTTACGTTACAGTACTCATAATTCGTATTATCCTCTTGGTCGTCTTACATTACTCTAATCATATATTTAGTAAGACGACCAAGAGGATAATACTAATTATATGATTCCTGTAATGTAAGGCGACCAAGAGGATAATACTAATTATATGATTACTGTAACGTAAGGCGACCAAGAGGATAATACTAATTATATGATTACTGTAACGTAAGGCGACCAAGAGGATAATACTAATTATATGATTACTGTAACTTAAGGCGACCAAGAGGATAATACTAATTATATGATTACTGTAACGTAAGGCGACCCAGAGGATAATACTAATTATATGATGTGTCTTTCAGACTTTAACCCCAACACCGCTGCCCAGAATGCAGTAAAGGACCTCATAGCCTGTGGCGTCACCAATGGCTACATCAAGGCTGCCTACATCCTGAAGGGGCATCGCAATGTCACCGCCACCGACTGCCCCGGCAACACATTCTACAGCACCATAACAACCTGGCCAAACTTCCAGGCTTAGGCCAAACCCTGAACGCAATGAGGAATGAGAAGAGCTCGGCAATACGAAGCCCAGACTGAGGCCAGGCCAGGCCCTCCCCGCTGGTCATGTTCAGCGTATAAATGAAATAAATGTCATGTAAGAATCTGTTCATGTGTGGACCCTGGAATCATACTTGTGCCATAATGTGCAGGATTGGGGGGTACAGATATGACCTTCATTCTTCACCTGATACAGATCCCGGATGCGGAGTAACAGCCTGAATTAAGGCCCCCACATACGGGACGATTTGCAAACGATCCAATCTCATATGCAATATTCCTTGAACTCTCTCCGGCAGCTGAAGTGAATGATGTTCCCCAGATCTATCGTGCATGATCTCATGAGTTGCATATTCAATAGATCGTGTGCAATAGCTGACAGATGGAGGCTTAGATCAGGGAGATCCGTGCTACATGCATTTGTCTTTTAAAAAGAATAAACACAGATGCACAGACGGCGTGCAACCCTCCCCCCCTCCAAAAGAACAACCAGTCCCGGGCTTTTAGTGACCCAGTGCTGGTTGTGAACAATACAGGGGCCAACGATGTAGGGGTCCCTTGTATTTAAGCACAACCAGCACCAGGCTACTCAGACCCAGCCCTGGTTGCTAAAATATGGGGGACAAACAATGTAGGGATCCCCTGTATTTAGCGCAACCAGCACTGGGCTCTGATCCGGTCCTGGTTCTGGAAATACAGGGAAAAAAAATACGTAGGGTCCCCCTCTAAATTCCAGAACTAGCACTGGACTTTTTGTAGCGGGAGGGTAATGCCACAGCCAGGGGAACCCTTTCACAGGGTCCCCCAGCCAAAGCATTAGCCCTGACCGCTAGTCAGCAAAGGTCAGGGATCCCTGGGGAGCTGGGGACCCCCAAAATAAAGGGGTTCCCCTCTCCAGGACACCCTAGGCTGATAGCCCGGGACTATCCTCGGCACCTCTAGAGCGGTGGGTGCCGGGTTGATTATGTAGTGTGGTGCAATTGATAGTAGTAAAAATATTGTCTTTTGCTGTAGAACTACAGGCCCCAGAAAGCCTCCCTCCCCCCTGCATGCTGGTACTTTGAGAACCACAACTACCAGCATGCAGGGCATTACGGGCCCGCTGGTACCTGTAGTTCCACAGCAAAATAAATAAAAAAAAGAACACACACCATTGACAGTAAAATGTAATTCTAACATACATGCACACACACATATACACACTATCTCACATACTCACCTATGTATCCCTGTAGCCATTGAAGTCCTCTTCTCCATGTAGGAATCCATAGGGTACCTGTAAAAAAAAAAAAAAAAAAAATCTATACTCACCTTCTCCTACGTGTGGATCGTGTCCTCTTCGATCCATGTACGCAATCCCCAGGTTTATGACACGAGCCACCGGACAATAGTACTATCCTCTACGGGCGGTACCACCCGAATGAAGGCTCAGCGGTTCGATTTCACTATAGAAATTCCGTTGCTGAGCTTTCATTGGCTGAGAGAGGCGAGCCTTCCGCCTCTCAGCCAATGAGCGATTCCCACCATTGACTTCAAAGGTGAGAGCCGCAAGGATAACTTAAAGGTTACTTTCCTAGTTCTACAGCAAAAGACAATATTGCGATTGCAATCATTAGCATACTATCGCAGTGAGACTGCGTGCGTAATCGCTATTGTGATCACTACAGGACCAGGCCCATTGTCCAATATAGGTCAGCTCACCATTAGCCGACATTCACTAGTACAGAGAAAAAAATTAAAAACCTCTGAACAAAATGAGGTGTGAGATAAAGTTACACCTCACACACACACACACACACCTCACACACACACACACACACCTCACACACACACACACACCTCACACACACACACACCTCACACACACACACACCTCACACACACACTTACTGTATGTCACACATACCTCACACACACACTTACTGTATGTCACACATACCACACACACACACTTACTGTATGTCACACATACCTCACACACACACTTACTGTATGTCACACATACCTCACACACACACTTACTGTATGTCACACATACCTCACACACACACTTACTGTATGTCACACATACCTCACACACACACTTACTGTATGTCACACATACCTCACACACACACTTACTGTATGTCACACACACCTCACACACACTTACTGTATGTCACACATACCTCACACACACACTTACTGTATGTCACACATACCTCACACACACACTTACTGTATGTCACAC
>JAUIMM010001685.1:342500-397500 GCA_031769625.1 Taudactylus pleione
GTATGTCACACATACCTCACACAGACTTACTGTATGTCACACATACCTCACACACACACTTACTGTATGTCACACATACCACACACACACTTACTGTATGTCACACATACCTTACACACACACACTTACTGTATGTCACACATACCTCACACACACTTACTGTATGTCACACATACCTTACACACACACACTTACTGTATGTCACACATACCTCACACACACTTACTGTATGTCACACACACACTTACTGTATGTCACACATACCTTACACTAACACACTTACTGTATGTCACACATACCTTACACATACACACTTACTGTATGTCACACATACCTTACACATACACACTTACTGTATGTCACACATACCTTACACATACACACTTACTGTATGTCACACATACCTTACACACACTTACTGTATGTCACACATACCTCACACACACACTTACTGTATGTCACACATACCACACACACACTTACTGTATGCCACACATACCTTACACACACACACAGTTACTGCATGTCACACATACCTCACACACACTTACTGTATGTCACACATACCTCACACACACTTACTGTATGTCACACATACCTTACACATACACACTTACTGTATGTCACACATACCTCACACACACACTTACTGTATCTCACACACACAGTTACTGTATGTCACACATACCTCACACACACTTACTGTATGTCACACATACCTCACACACACTTACTGTATGTCACACATACCTCACACACACACTTACTGTATGTCACACATACCTGACACACACACCTACTGTATGTCACACATACCTCACACACACACTTACTGTATGTCACACATACCTCACACACACCTACTGTATGTCACATATACCACACACACTTACTGTATGTCACACATACCTTACACACACTTACTGTATGTCACACATACCTTACACACACACACCTACTGTATGTCATACATACCTTACACACACACACCTACTGTATGTCATACATACCTTACACACACACACTTACTGTATGTCACACATACCTTACACACACACACCTACTGTAAGTCACACATACCTTACACACACACACCTACTGTATGTCACACATACCTTACACACACACTTACTGTATGTCACACATACCTTACACACACACACACCTACTGTATGTCACACATACCTTACACACACACACCTACTGCATGTCACACATACCACACACACACACTTACTGTATGTCACACATACCTTACACACACACCTACTGTATGTCACACATACCTCACACACACTTACTGTATGTCACACATACCTCACACACACTTACTGTATGTCACACATACCTCACACACACACTTACTGTATGTCACACATACCACACACACACACACAGTTACTGTATGTCACACATACCTCTCACACACACACTTACTGTATGTCACACATACCTCTCACACACACACTTACTGTATGTCACACATACCTCTCACACACACACACCTACTGTATGTCACACATACCACACACACACTTACTGTATGTCACACATACCACACACACACTTACTGTATGTCACACATACCACACACACACTTACTGTATGTCACATATACCACACACACTTACTGTATGTCACACATACCTCACACACACTTACTGTATGTCACACATACCTTACACACACACACACCTACTGTATGTCACACATACCTCACACACACCTACTGTATGTCACACATACCTCACACACACCTACTGTATGTCACATATACCACACACACATTTACTGTATGTCACACATACCTCACACACACACTTACTGTATGTCACACATACCTTACACACACACACCTACTGTATGTCACACATACCTTACACACACAAACCTACTGTATGTCACACATACCTTACACACACACACACCTACTGTATGTCACACATACCTCACACACACTTACTGTATGTCACACATACCTCACACACACACACTTACTGTATGTCACACATACCTTACACACACACACACAGTTACTGTATGTCACACATACCTTACACACACACACTTACTGCATGTCACACATACCTTACACACACACACCTACTGTATGTCACACATACCTCACACACACTTACTGTATGTCACACATAACTTACACACACTTACTGTATGTCACACACCTTACACACACACACACTTACTGTATGTCACACATACCTCACACACACTTACTGTATGTCACACATACCTTACACACACACACTTACTGTATGTCACACATACCTCACACACACTTACTGTATGTCACACATACCTCACACACACATTTACTGTATGTCACACATACCTCACACACACTTACTGTATGTCACACATACCTCACACACACACTTACTGTATGTCACACATACCACACACACACTTACTGTATGTCACACATACCTCACACACACTTACTGTATGTCACACATACCTTACACACACACACACCTACTGTATGTCACACATACCTCACACACACACACCTACTGTATGTCACACATACCTCACACACACCTACTGTATGTCACACATACCTCACACACACCTACTGTATGTCACACATACCTCACACACACACTTACTGTATGTCACACATACCTCACACACACACTTACTGTATGTCACACATACCTTACACACACTTACTGTATGTCACACATACCTTACACACACACACTTACTGTATGTCACACATACCTCACACACACTTACTGTATGTCACACACACCTCACACACACACTTACTGTATGTCACACATACCTTACACATACACACTTACTGTATGTCACACATACCTCACACACACTTACTGTATGTCACACATACCTCACACACACTTACTGTATGTCACACATACCTCACACACACACACCTACTGTATGTCACACATACCTCACACACACTTACTGTATGTCACACATACCTCACACACACACTTACTGTATGTCACACATACCTTAGACTAACACACTTACTGTATGTCACACATACCTTACACATACACACTTACTGTATGTCACACATACCTTACACATACACACTTACTGTATGTCACACATACCTTACACATACACACTTACTGTATGTCACACATACCTCACACACACTTACTGTATGTCACACATACCTCTCACACACACACTTACTGTATGTCACACATACCTCTCACACACACACACCTACTGTATGTCACACATACCACACACACACTTACTGTATGTCACACATACCACACACACACTTACTGTATGTCACATATACCATACACACACTTACTGTATGTCACACATACCTCACACACACACTTACTGTATGTCACACATACCTTACACACACACACACTTACTGTATGTCACACATACCTTACACACACAGTTACTGTATGTGTGACATACAGTAAGTGTGTGTGACATACAGTAAGTGTGTGTGTGAGGTATGTGTGACATACAGTAAGTGTGTGTATGGTATGTGTGACATGCAGTAAGTGTGTGTGTGTAAGGTATGTGTGACATACAGTAAATGTGTGTGTGAGGTATGTATGACATACCTTACACACACACACAGTTACTGTATGTCACACATACCTTACACACACACCTACTGTATGTCACACATACCTCACACACACTTACTGTATGTCACACATACCTCACACACACACTTACTGTATGTCACACATACCTCACACACACTTACTGTATGTCACACATACCTTACTGTATGTCACACATACCTTACACACACACACAGTTACTGTATGTCACACATACCTCACACACACACTTACTGTATGTCACACTCAGAAACAGCTGAGGTGTGAGATAAAGTTTCATTAGGCGGTGGTGGTGATGGTGTCACACATACCTCACACACACACACACCTACTGTATGTCACACATACCTCACACACATACACACACCTACTGTATGTCACACATACCTCTCACACACACACACCTACTGTATGTCACACATACCACACACACACTTACTGTATGTCACACATACCTCACACACACACTTACTGTATGTCACACATACCTTACACACACACACTTACTGTATGTCACACATACCTCACACACACACTTTCTGTATGTCACACATACCTTAAACACACAGTTACTGTATGTCACACATACCTTAAACACACTTACTGTATGTCACACATACCTTACACACACACCTACTGTATGTCACACATACCTCACACAAACACTTACTGTATGTCACACATACCTTACACACACAGTTACTGTATGTCACACATACCTTACACACACTTACTGTATGTCACACATACCTTACACACACACCCCTACTGTATGTCACACACTTACTGTATGTCACACATACCTCACACACAGTTACTGTATTTCACACATACCTCACACACACACTTACTGTATGTCACACATACCTTACACACACACACACACTTACTGTATGTCACACATACCTTACACACACACACGCTTACTGTATGTCACACATACCACACACACACACCTACTGTATGTCACACATACCTCACACACACACTCACTGTATGTCACACATACCTCACACACACTTACTGTATGTCACACATACCTCACACACACACCTACTGTATGTCACACATACCTCACACACACACCTACTGCATGTCACACATACCTTACACACACACCTACTGTATGTCACACATACCTCACAGACACACACCTACTGTATGTCACACACACACTTACTGTATGTCACACATACCTTACACATACTAACTTACTGTATGTCACACATACCTCACACACACTTACTGTATGTCACACATACCTTACACACACAGTTACTGTATGTCACACATACCTTACACATGCACACTTACTGTGTGTCACACATACCTCACACACACACACTTACTGTATGTCACACATACCTTACACACACAGTTACTGTATGTCACACATACCTTACAAACTCACTTACTGTATGTCACACACTTACTGTATGTCACACATACCTTACACATACACACTTACTGTATGTCACACAAACCTTATACACACACACACTTACTGTAAGTCACACATACCTTACACAAACACACACTTACTGTATGTCACACATACCTTACACACACTTACTGTATGTCACACAAACCTCACACACACACAGTTACTGTATGTCACACATACCTCACACACACACAGTTACTGTATGTCACACATACCTCACACACACAGTTACTGTATGTCACACATACCTCACACACACACTTACTGTATGTCACACATACCTTACACACACACCTACTGTATGTCACACATACCTCACACACACACCTACTGTATGTCACACATACCTCACACACACACTTACTGTATGTCACACATACCTTACACACACAGTTACTGTATGTCACACATACCTTACACACACTTACTGTATGTCACACATACCTCACACAGTTACTGTATTTCACACATACCTCACACACACACTTACTGTATGTCACACATACCTTACACACACACACACTTACTGTATGTCACACATACCTTACACACACACACCTACTGTATGTCACACATACCTCACACACATACACACACCTACTGTATGTCACGCATACCTCTCACACACACACACCTACTGTATGTCACACATACCACACACACACACTTACTGTATGTCACACATACCTCACACACACACCTACTGTATGTCACACATACCTCACACACACTTACTGTATGTCACACATACCTCACACACACTTACTGTATGTCACACATACCTCTCACACACACACTTACTGTATGTCACACATACCTCTCACACACACACTTACTGTATGTCACACATACCTCTCACACACACACACACCTACTGTATGTCACACATACCACACACACACTTACTGTATGTCACACATACCACACACACACTTACTGTATGTCACATATACCACACACACTTACTGTATGTCACACATACCTCACACACACTTACTGTATGTCACACATACCTTACACACACACACACCTACTGTATGTCACAAATACCTCACACACACACACCTACTGTATGTCACACATACCTCACACACACCTACTGTATGTCACACATACCTCACACACACCTACTGTATGTCACATATACCACACACACTTACTGTATGTCACACATACCTCACACACACACTTACTGTATGTCACACATACCTTACACACACACACCTACTGTATGTCACACATACCTTACACACACACACCTACTGTATGTCACACATACCTTACACACACAAACCTACTGTATGTCACACATACCTTACACACACACACACCTACTGTATGTCACACATACCTCACACACACTTACTGTATGTCACACTTACCTCACACACACTTACTGTATGTCACACACACCTCACACACACAATTACTGTATGTCACACATACCTTACACACACACACACCTACTGTATGTCACACATACCTCTCACACACACACACCTACTGTATGTCACACATACCACACACACACACACCTACTGTATGTCACACATACCACACACACACACTTACTGTATGTCACACATACCTCACACACACACCTACTGTATGTCACACATACCTCACACACACTTACTGTATGTCACACATACCTCACACACACACCTACTGTATGTCACACATACCTCACACACACACTTACTGTATGTCTCACATACCTCACACACACACACTTACTGTATGGCACACATACCTCACGTCACACATACCTTACACACACTCACACACACACTTACTGCATGTCACACATACCTTACACACACACACCTACTGTATGTCACACATACCTCACAGACACACACCTACTGTATGTCACACACACACTTACTGTATGTCACACATACCTTACACACACAGTTACTGTATGTCACACATACCTTACACATACACACTTACTGTATGTCACACATACCTCACACACACACACTTACTGTATGTCACACATACCTTACAAACACACTTACTGTATGTCACACATACCTTACACATACACACTTACTGTATGTCACACATCCCTTATACACACACACTTACTGTATGTCACACATACCTCACACATACACACCTACTGTATGTCACACTTACCTTACACACACACTTACTGTATGTCACACATACCTCACACACACACACTTACTGTATGTCACACATACCTCACACACACCTACTGTATGTCACATATATCTTACACACACACTCACTGTATGTCACACATATCTCACACACACACTTACTGTATGTCACACATACCTTACACACACAGTTACTGTATGTCACACATACCTTACAAACACACTTACTGTATGTCACACATACCATACACACACACCTACTGTATGTTACACATACCTCACACACACACTTACTGTATGTCACACTCAGAAACAGCTGAGGTGTGAGATAAAGTTTCATTAGGCGGTGGTGGTGATGGTGTCACACATACCTCACACACACACACACACACCTACTGTATGTCACACATACCTCACACACATACACACACCTACTGTATGTCACACATACCTCTCACACACACACACCTACTGTATGTCACACATACCACACACACACTTACTGTATGTCACACATACCTCACACACACACTTACTGTATGTCACACATACCTTACACACACACTTACTGTATGTCACACATACCTTACACACACACACTTACTGTATGTCACACATACCTCACACACACACTTTCTGTATGTCACACATACCTTACACACACAGTTACTGTATGTCACACATACCTTACAAACACACTTACTGTATGTCACACATACCTTACACACACACCTACTGTATGTCACACATACCTCACACAAACACTTACTGTATGTCACACATACCTTACACACACAGTTACTGTATGTCACACATACCTTACACACACTTACTGTATGTCACACATACCTTACACACACACCCCTACTGTATGTCACAAACTTACTGTATGTCACACATACCTCACACACAGTTACTGTATTTCACACATACCTCACACACACACTTACTGTATGTCACACATACCTTACACACACACACACCTACTGTATGTCACACATACCTTACACACACACACACCTACTGTATGTCACACATACCTCACACACACACTCACTGTATGTCACACATACCTCACACACACTTACTGTATGTCACACATACCTCACACACACACCTACTGTATGTCACACATACCTCAGACACACACCAACTGTATGTCTCACATACCTCACACACACACACTTACTGTATGTCACACATACCTCACGTCACACATACCTTACACACACACACTTACTGCATGTCACACATACCTTACACACACACACACCTACTGTATGTCACACATACCTCACAGACACACACCTACTGTATGTCACACACACACTTACTGTATGTCACACATACCTTACAGACACACACCTACTGTATGTCACACACACACTTACTGTATGTCACACATACCTCACACATTTACTGTATTTCACACATACCTCACACACACACTTACTGTATGTCACACATACCTTACACACACACACTTACTGTATGTCACACATACCTTACACACACACACACTTACTGTATGTCACACATACCTTACACACACACACACACACACCTACTGTATGTCACACATACCTCACACACATACACACACCTACTGTATGTCACACATACCTCTCACACACACACACCTACTGTATGTCACACATACCACACACACACTTACTGTATGTCACACATACCTTACACACACACACTTACTGTATGTCACACATACCTCACACACACACCTACTGTATGTCACACATACCTCACACACACTTACTGTATGTCACACATACCTCACACACACACCTACTGTATGTCACACATACCTCACACACACACCTACTGTATGTCACACATACCTCACACACACACTTACTGTATGTCACACATACCTCACACACACACCTACTGTATGTCACACATACCTCACACACACACACTTACTGTATGTCACACATACCTCACACACACACTTACTGTATGTCACACATACCTTACACACACAGTTACTGTATGTCACACATACCTTACAAACACACACTTACTGTATGTCACACATACCTCACACACACTTGCTGTATGTCACACATACCTTACACACACTTACTGTATGTCACACATACCTCACACACTTACTGTATTTCACACATACCTCACACACACACTTACTGTATGTCACACATACCTTACACACACACACTTACTGTATGTCACACATACCTTACACACACACACACTTACTGTATGTCACACATACCACACACACACACACTTACTGTATGTCACACATACCACACACACACACCTACTGTATGTCACACATACCTCACACACACTTACTGTATGTCACACACACCTCACACACACACATACTGTATGTCACACATACCTCACACACACTTACTGTATGTCACACACACCTCACACACACTTACTGTATGTCACACACACCTCACACACACACATACTGTATGTCACACATACCTTACACATACACACTTACTGTATGTCACACATACCTTACACATACACACTTACTGTATGTCACACATACCTTACACACACACACACCTACTGTATGTCACACATACCTCACACACATACACACACCTACTGTATGTCACACATACCTCTCACACACACACACCTACTGTATGTCACACATACCACACACACACTTACTGTATGTCACACATACCTTACACACACACACTTACTGTATGTCACACATACCTCACACACACACCTACTGTATGTCACACATACCTCACACACACTTACTGTATGTCACACATACCTCACACACACACCTACTGTATGTCACACATACCTCACACACACACCTACTGTATGTCACACATACCTCACACACACACACTTACTGTATGTCACACATACCTCACACACACACCTACTGTATGTCACACATACCTCACACACACACACTTACTGTATGTCACACATACCTCACACACACATTTACTGTATGTCACACATACCTTACACACACACTTACTGTATGTCACACATACCTTACACACACTTACTGTATGTCACATAACACATACACACTTACTGTATGTCACACAAACCACACACACTTACTGTATGTCACACACCTTACACACACACACACTTACTGTATGTCACACATACCTCACACACACTTACTGTATGTCATACATACCTTACACACACACACTTACTGTATGTCACACATACCATACACACACACACACTTACTGTATGTCACACATACCATACACACAGTTACTGTATGTCACACATACCTCACACACACACTTACTGTATGTCACACACACCTCACACACACACTTACTGTATGTCACACACACCTCACACACACACTTACTGTATGTCACACATACCTTACACATACACACTTACTGTATGTCACACATACCTTACACACACACACTTACTGTATGTCACACATACCTTACACACACACACACAGTTACTGTATGTCACACATACCTCACACACACTTACTGTATGTCACACATACAGTTAGTGTGTGTGTGTAAGGTATGTGTGACATACAGTAAGTGTGTGTGTGTAAGGTATGTGTGACATACAGTAAGTGTGTGTGTGAGGTATGTGTGACTTACAGTAACTGTGTGTGTGTGTAAGGTATGTCATACATACCTTACACACACACACTTACTGTATGTCACACATACCTTATACACACACACTTACTGTATGTCACACATACCATACACACACACCTACTGTATGTCACACATACCTCTCACACACACTTACTGAATGTCACACATACCATACACACACACCTACTGTATGTCACACATACCTCACACACACACTTACTGTATGTCACACATAACTTACACACACACTTACTGTATGTCACACAACACACACACACTTACTGTATGTCACACATACCTCACACACACACTTACTGTATGTCACACATACCTTACACACAGTTACTGTATGTCACACATACCTTACACACACACCTACTGTATGTCACACATACCTCACACACACACTTACTGTAGGTCACACATACCTCACACACACACACTTACTGTATGTCACACATACCACACACACCTACTGTATGTCTCACATACCTCACACACACACTTACTGTATGTCACACATACCTTACACACACACACACCTACTGTATGTCACACATACCTTACACACACTTACTGTATGTCACACATACCTCACACACACTTACAGTATGTCACACATACCTCACACACACTTACAGTATGTCACACAACACACACACACTTACTGTATGTCACACATACCTTACACACACAGTTACTGTATGTCACACATACCTTACAAACACACACTTACTGTATGTCACACATACCTCACACACATTTGCTGTATGTCACACATACCTTACACACACAGTTACTGTATGTCACACATACCTTACAAACACACACTTACTGTATGTCACACATACCTCACACACACACTTACTGTATGTCACACATACCTGACACACACACTTACTGTATGTCACACATACCTCACACACACACACTTACTGTATGTCACACATACCACACACACCTACTGTATGTCACACATACCTTACACACACAGTTACTGTATGTCACACATACCTTACACACACTTACAGTATGTCACACATACCTCACACACACTTACAGTATGTCACACAACACACACACACTTACTGTATGTCACACATACCTTACAAACACACACTTACTGTATGTCACACATACCTTACACACACTTACTGTATGTCACACATACCTCACACACACTTACAGTATGTCACACATACCTCACACACACTTACAGTATGTCACACAACACACACACACTTACTGTATGTCACACATACCTTACACACACAGTTACTGTATGTCACACATACCTTACAAACACACACTTACTGTATGTCACACATACCTCACACACACTTGCTGTATGTCACACATACCTTACACACACAGTTACTGTATGTCACACATACCTTACAAACACACACTTACTGTATGTCACACATACCATACACACACACCTACTGTATGTCACACATACCTCACACACACACTTACTGTATGTCACACATACCTTACACACACACTTACAGTAAGTGTGTGTGTTGTGTGACATACTGTAAGTGTGTGTGAGGTATGTGTGACATACTGTAAGTGTGTGTGAGGTATGTGTGACATACAGTAAGTGTGTGTAAGGTATGTGTGACATACAGTAAGTGTGTGTGTTGTGTGACATACAGTATGTCACACATACCTCACACACACACACTTACTGTATGTCACACATACCTTACACACACACAGTTACTGTATGTCACACATACCTTACACACACACACACTTACTGTATGTCACACATACCTTACACACACTTACTGTATGTCACACATACCTTACACACACAGTTACTGTATGTCACACATACCTTACAAACACACTTACTGTATGTCACACATACCTTACACACACACCTACTCTATGTCACACACACCTACTGTATGTCACACATACCTCACACACACACCTACTGTATGTCACACATACCTCACACACACACTTACTGTATGTCACACATACCTCACACACACACACACACACTTACTGTATGTCACACATACCACACACACCTACTGTATGTCACACATACCTTACACACAGTTACTGTATGTCACACATACCTTACACACACTTAATGTATGTCACACATACCTTACACACAGACCTACTGTATGTCACACATACCTTACACACACACTTACTGTATGCCACAACACACACACACACTCACCTACTGTATGTCACACATACCTCACACACCTACTGTATGTCACACATACCTTACACACAGTTACTGTATGTCACACATACCTCACACACACACTTAATGTATGTCACACATACCTTACACACACACTTACTGTATGTCACACATACCACACACACACACCTACTGTATGTCACACATACCACACACACACACCTACTGTATGTCACACATACCTCACACACACACTCACTGTATGTCACACATACATCACACACACACTCACTGTATGTCACACATACCTCACACACACACTCACTGTATGTCACACATACCTCACACACACACACCTACTGTATGTCACACATACCTCACACACACACACACACCTACTGTATGTCACACATACCTCACACACACTTACTGTATGTCACACATACCTCACACACACACTTACTGTATGTCAAACATACCTCACACACACACCTACTGTATGTCACACATACCTCACACACACACCTACTGTATGTCACACATACCTCACACACACACCTACTGTATGTCACACATACCTCACACACACTTACTGTATGTCACACATACCTCACACACACACCTACTGTATGTCAAACATACCTCACACACACACCTACTGTATGTCTCACATACCTCACACACACCTACTGTATGTCACACATACCTCACAGACACACACCTACTGTATGTTACACACACACTTACTGTTTGTCACACATACCTTACACATACTAACTTACTGTATGTCACACATACCTCACACACACACACACTTACTGTATGTCACACATACCTTACACACACAGTTACTGTATGTCACACATACCTTACACATACACACTTACTGTATGTCACACATACCTTACACACACACCTACTGTATGTCACACACACACACACACACACACACTTACTGTATGTCACACATACCTTACACACACACAGTTACTGTATGTCACACATACCTTACACACAGACCTACTGTATGTCACACATACCTTACACACACACTTACAGTAACTGTGTGTAAGGTATGTGTGACATACAGTAAGTGTGTGTGTAAGGTATGTGTGACATACAGTAGGTCTGTGTGTAAGGTATGTGTGACATACAGTAACTGTGTGTAAGGTATGTGTGACATACAGTATGTCACACATACCTTACAAACACACACTTACTGTATGTCACACATACCATACACACACACCTACTGTATGTCACACATACCTTACACACACACTTACTGTATGTCAAACATACCTAACACACACAGTTACTGTATGTTACACATACCTTACACACACACACACACCTACTGTATGTCACATATCTCTCACACACACACCTACTGTATGTCACGCACACTTACTGTATGTCACACACACCTATTTTGTCACACACACCTTACACACACTTACTGTATGTCACACATACCTTACACACTTACTGTATGTCACACATACCTCACACACACACACTTACTGTATGTCACGCATACCTCACACACACACCTACTGTATGTCACACACACCTTACACACACACACACTTACTGTATGTCACACATACCTTACACATACACACTTACGGTATGTCACACATACCTTATACACACACACCTACTGTATGTCACACACACACACTTACTGCATGTCACACATACCTCACACATACACACTTACTGTATTTCACACATACCTCACACACACACACTTACTGTATGTCACACATACCTCACACACACTTACTGTATGTCACACACACCTACTTTGTCACACACACCTTACACACACTTACTGTATGTCACACATACCTTACACACTTACTGTATGTCACACATACCTCACACACACACACTTACTGTATGTCACGCATACCTCACACACACACCTACTGTATGTCACACACACCTTACACACACACACACTTACTGTATGTCACACATACCTTACACATACACACTTACTGTATGTCACACAAACGTCACACACACTTACTGTATGTCACATACCTTACACACACAGTTACTGTATGTCACACAAACGTCACACACAGTTACTGTATGTCACACATACCTTACAAACACACTTACTGTATGTCACACATACCTCACACACACACTTAGTGTATGTCACACATACCTTACAAACACACTAACTATGTCACACATACCTTACACACACACCTACTGTATGTCACACATACCTTACAGACACCTACTGTATGTCACACATACCTCACACACACACTTACTGTATGTCACACATACCTTACACACACAGTTACTGTATGTCACACATACCTCACACACACCTACTGTATGTCACACATACCTCACACACACACTTACTGTATGTCACACATACCTTACACACACAGTTACTGTATGTCACACATACCTTACAAACACACTTACAGTATGTCACACATACCTTACACACACACCTACTGTATGTCACACATACCTCACACAGACACTTACTGTATGTCACACATACCTTACACACACTTACTGTATGTCACATAACACACACACACTTACTGTATGTCACACATACCTCACACACACACTAACTGTATGTCACACATACCTTACAAACACACTAACTGTATGTCACACATACCTCACACACACTTACTGTATGTCACACATACCTCACACACACTAACTGTATGTCACACATACCTCACACACACTAACTGTATGTCACACATACCTCACACACACTTACTGTATGTCACACATACCTTACACACACACTAACTGTATGTCACACATACCTTACACACACACACTTACTGTATGTCACACATACCTCACACACACACTTACTGTATGTCACACATACCTTACACACACAGTTGCTGTATGTCACACATACCTTTCACACACACTAACTGTATGTCACACATACCTTACAAACACACTAACTGTATGTCACACATACCTTACACACACACACTTACTGTATGTCACACATACCTCACACACACTTACTGTATGTCACACATACCTCACACACACATACTGTATGTCACACATACCTTACACACACACACACTTACAGTAAGTGTGTGTGTGAGGTATGTGTGACATACAGCAACTGTGTGTGTAAGGTATGTGTGACATACAGTAAGTGTGTGTGTGAGGTATGTGTGACATACAGTATGTCACACATACCTTACACACACAGTTGCTGTATGTCACACATACCTTACACACACACTAACTGTATGTCACACATACCTTACAAACACACACACTTACTGTATGTCACACATACCTTACACACACACACTTACTGTATGTCACACATACCTCACACACACTTACTGTATGTCACACATACCTTACACACACTTACTGTATGTCACACAACACACACACACAGTTACTGTATGTCACACTTACCTTACACACACACTTACTGTATGTCACACACACACACTTACTGTATGTCACACATACCTTACAAACACACTAACTATGTCACACATACCTTACACACACACCTACTGTATGTCACACATACCTTACAGACACCTACTGTATGTCACACATATCTCACACACACACTTACTGTATGTCACACATACCTTACACACACACACTTACTGTATGTCACACAACACACACTTACTGTATGTCACACATACCTTACACACACTTACTATATGTCACACATACCTTACACACACACTTACTGTATGTCACACATAACACACCTACTGTATGTCACACATACCACACACACACACTTACTGTATGTCACACATACCTTACACACACACACACACACTTACTGTATGTCACACATACCTTACACACACAGTTGCTGTATGTCACACATACCTTACACACACACTAACTGTATGTCACACATACCTTACAAACACACTAACTGTATGTCACACATACCTCACACACACTTACTGTATGTCACACATACCTCACACACACTAACTGTATGTCACACATACCTCACACACACTAACTGTATGTCACACATACCTCACACACACTAACTGTATGTCACACATACCTCACACACACTAACTGTATGTCACACATAGCTCACACACACTAACTGTATGTCACACATACCTCACACACACTTACTGTATGTCACACATACCTTACACACACACTAACTGTATGTCACACATACCTTACACACACACACTTACTGTATGTCACACATACCTTACACACACACACTTACTGTATGTCACACATACCTTACACACACACACTTACTGTATGTCACAAATACCTCACACACACACTTACTGTATGTCACACATACCTCACACACACACCTAGTGTATGTTACACACACCTTACACACACATACTTACTGTATGTCACACATACCTCACACACACACCTATTGTATGTCACACACTTACTGTATGTCACACATACCTTACACACACACTTACTGTATGTCACACATACCTTACACACACACTTACTGTATGTCACACACACCTTACACACACACTTACTGTGTCACACATACCTTACACACACACACACACACACACTGTATGTCACACATACCTCACACACACACTTACTGTATGTCACACATACCTTACACACTTACTGTATGTCACACATACCTCACACACACACACACACTTACTGTATGTCACACATACCTCACACACTTACTGTATGTCACACATACCTCACACAGTTACTGTATGTCACACATACCTCACACACTTACTGTATGTCACACATAGCTCACAAACACAAACTTACTGTATGTCACACATACCTTACACACACTTACTGTATGTCACACATACCTTGCACACACACTTACTGTATGTCACACATACCTCACACACCTACTGTATGTCACACATACCACACACACACACTTACTGTATGTCACACATACCATACACACACCTACTGTATGTCACACACACACACTTACTGTATGTCACACATACCTCACACACACCTACTGTATGTCACACATACCTCACACACACACACCTACTGTATGTCACACACACACTTACTGTATGTCACACATACCTCACACACACTTACTGTATGTCACACATACCTCACACACACACTTAGTGTATGTCACACATACCTTACACACACACACTTACTGTATGTCACACATACCTTACACACACAGTTACTGTATGTCACACATACCTCACACACACTTACTGTATGTCACACATACCTCACACACACACACTTACTGTATGTCACACATACCTTACACACACACTTACTGTATGTCACACATACCTTACACACACACTTACTGTATGTCACACAAACCTCGCACGCACGCTTACTGTATGTCACACATACCTCACACACACACACTCACTGTATGTCACACATACCTCACACACACTTACTGTATGTCACACATACCTCACACACACACTTACTGTATGTCACACATACCTTACACACACACACTTACTGTATGTCACACATACCTTACACACACACACACACTTACTGTATGTCACACATACCTCACACACACACACAGTTACTGTATGTCACACATACCTCACACACACATACTGTATGTCACACACACACTTACTGTATGTCACACATACCTCACACACACACACTTACTGTATGTCACACATACCTCACACACACACACACTTACTGTATGTCACACATACCTCACACACACACACACTTACTGTATGTCACACATACCTCACACACACACACACTTACTGTATGTCACACATACCTTACACACACAGTTACTGTATGTCACACATACCTTACACACACAGTTACTGTATGTCACACAAACCTCACACACATACTCACTGTATGTCACACATATCTCACACACACACTTACTGTATGTCACACATACCTCACACACACACACAGTTACTGTATGTCACACATACCTCAAACACACTTACTGTATGTCACACATACCTCACACACACTTACTGTATGTCACACATACTTTACAAACACACTTACTGTATGTCACACATACCTTACAAACACACTTACTGTATGTCACACATACCTTACACACACACCTACTGTATGTCACACATACCTTACACACACACTTACTGTGTGTCACACATACCTTACACACACACCTACTGTATGTCACACATACCTTACACACACACACTTACAGTATGTCACACATACCTCGCACACACTTACTGTATGTCACACATACCTCACACACACACACTTACTTTATGTCACATACCTCACACACACCTACTGTATGTCATCCATACCTCACACACACACTTACTGTATGTCACACATACCTTACACACACACACACACTTACTGTATGTCACACATACCTTACAAACACACTTACTGTATGTCACACATACCTTACACACACACCTACTGTATGTCACACATACCTTACACATACCTTACACACACACACTTACTGTATGTCACACATACCTTACACACACACACTTACTGTATGTCACACATACCTTACACACACACCTACTGTATGTCACACATACCTTACACACACACCTACTGTATGTCACACATACCTTACACACACACCTACTGTATGTCACACATACCTTACACACACAGTTACTGTATGTCACACATACCTCACACACACACACACTTACTGTGTCACACATACCTCACACACACACCTACTGCATGTCACACATACCTTACACACATACCTCAGACACACACACTTACTGTATGTCACACATACCACACACACACTTACTGTATGTCACACATACCTTACACACACACCTACTGTATGTCACACATACCTTACACACACAGTTACTGTATGTCACACATACCTTACAAACACACTTACTGTGTCACACATACCTTACACACACCTACTGTATGTCACACATACCTCACACACACACTTACTGTATGTCACACATACCTTACACACACACCTACTGTATGTCACACATACCTTACACACACAGTTACTGTATGTCACACATACCTTACAAACACACTTACTGTGTCACACATACCTTACACACACCTACTGTATGTCACACATACCTCACACACACACTTACTGTATGTCACACATACCTCACACACACACACTTACTGTATGTCACACATACCTCACACACTTACTGTATGTCACACATACCTCACACACAGTTACTGTATGTCACACATACCTTACACACACACCTACTGTATGTCACACATACCTTACACACACTTACTGTATGTCACACATACCTGACACACACACCTACTGTATGTCACACATACCTTACACACACACCTACTGTATGTCACACATACCTTACACACACAGTTACTGTATGTCACACATACCTTACAAACACACTTACTGTGTCACACATACCTTACACACACCTACTGTATGTCACACATACCTCACACACACACTTACTGTATGTCACACATACCTCACACACGTACTGTATGTCACAAATACCTCACACACACACAGTTACTGTATGTCACACATACCTTACACACACACCTACTGTATGTCACACATACCTTACACACACAGTTACTGTATGTCACACATACCTTACAAACACACTTACTGTGTCACACATACCTCACACACACACTTACTGTATGTCACACATACCTCACACACACACTTACTGTATGTCACACAAACCTCACACACACTTGCTGTATGTCACACATACCTCACACACACACTTACTGTATGTCACACATCTCACACACACACACTTACTGTATGTCACACATACCTTACACACACAGTTACTGTATTTCACATACCTCACACACACACACCTACTGTATGTCACATATCTCACACACACCTACTGTATGTCACACACACTTACTGTATGTCACACATACCTTACACACACACTTACTGTATGTCACACATACCTTACACACTTACTGTATGTCACACATACCTCACACACACACCTACTCTGTCACACAAACCTCACACACTTACTGTATGTCACACATACCTCACACACACACCTACTCTATGTCACACACTTACTGTATGTCACACATACCTCACACACACACCTACTCTATGTCACACACTTACTGTATGTCACACACACCTACTGTATGTCACACATACCTTACACACACACTTACTGTATGTCACACATACCTTACACACACACTTACTGTATGTCACACACACCTACTGTATGTCACACATACCTTACACACACTAACTGTATGTCACACATACCTTACACACACTAACTGTATGTCACACATACCTTACACACACTTACTGTATGTCACACATACCTTACACACACACACTTACTGTATGTCACACATACCTCACACACACACTTACTGTATGTCACACACACACCTTCTGTATGTCACACATACCTCACACACACACACACACCTACTGTATGTCACACAAACCTCACACACATACTCACTGTATGTCACACATATCTCACACACACACTTACTGTATGTCACACATACCTCACACACACACACACTTACTGTATGTCACACATACCTTACACACACAGTTACTGTATGTCACACATACCTTACACACACAGTTACTGTATGTCACACAAACCTCACACACATACTCACTGTATGTCACACATATCTCACACACACACTTACTGTATGTCACACATACCTCACACACACACACAGTTACTGTATGTCACACATACCTCACACACCTACTGTATGTCACACATACTTCAAACACACACACACTTACTGTATGTCACACATACCTTACACACACACACTTACTGTATGTAACACACACCTACTGTATGTCACACACACCTACTGTATGTCACACATACCTTACACACACACACTTACTGTATGTCACACAACACACACACTTACTGTATGTAACACACACCTACTGTATGTCACACACACCTACTGTATGTCACACATACCTTACACACACACTTACTGTATGTCACACATAACTTACACACACACACACTTACTGTATGTCACACATACCTTACACACACTAACTGTATGTCACACATACCTTACACACACTTACTGTTTGTCACACATACCTTACACACACTTACTGTATGTCACACATACCTTACACACACAGTTACTGTATGTCACACATACCTCACACACACACTTACTGTATGTCACACACACACACACCTTCTGTATGTCACACATACCTCACACACACACCTACTGTATGTCACACAAACCTCACACACACACACCTACTGTATGTCACACAAACCTCACACACACACTTACTGTATGTCACACATACCTCACACACACACTTACTGTATGTCACATACCTCACACACACACTTACTGTATGTCACACATACCTCACACACTTACTGTATGTCACACATACCTCACACACTTACTGTATGTCACACATACCTCACACACACACACCTACTGTATGTCACACATACCTTACACACACTTACTGTATGTCACACATACCTTACACACACACCTACTGTATGTCACACACTTACTGTATGTCACACATACCTCACACACACATTTACTGTATTTCACACATACCTCACACACACTTACTGAATGTCACACATACCTTACACACACACCTACTGTATGTCACACATACCTCACACACACACACACCTACTCTGTCACACAAACCTCACACACACTTACTGTATGTCACACATACCTCACACACACACCTACTGTATGTCACACACTGACTGTATGTCACACATACCTTACACACACACACACTTACTGTATGTCACACATACCTTACAAACACACACTTACTGTATGTCACACATACCTTACACACACACTTACTGTATGTCACACATACCTTACACACACAGTTACTGTATGTCACACATACCTTACACACACCTACTGTATGTAACACACACCTTACACACACACTTACTGTATGTCACACATAACTCACACACCTACTGTATGTCACACATACCTTACACACACACACAGTTACTGTATGTCACACTTACCTCACACACACTTACTGTATGTCACATAACACACACACACTTACTGTATGTCATATAACACACACACTTACTGCATGTCACATATCTCACACACACCTACTGTATGTCACACATACCTTCCACACACACACTTACTGTATGTCACACAAACCTCACACACACACACTTACTCTATGTCTCACATACCTCACACACACTTACTGTATGTCACACATACCTTTCACACACACTTACTGTATGTCACACATACCTCACACACTTACTGTATGTCACATACCTCACACACACTTACTGTATGTCACATACCTCACACACACTTACTGTATGTCACACATACCTTACACACACTTACTGTATGTCACACATACCTTACACACACACACACCGTTACTGTATGTCACACACTTACTGTATGTCACACATACCTTACACATACACACTTACAGTAGGTGTGTGTGTAAGGTGTGTGACATACAGTGATTATGTGTGTGAGGTATGTGTGACATACAGTAAGTGTGTGTGTGAGGTATGTGTGACATACAGTAAGTGTGTGTGTGAGGTATGTGTGACATACAGTAGGTGTGTGTAAGGTATGTGTGACACAGTAAGTGTGTTTGTAAGATATGTGTGACATACAGTAAGTGTGTGTGAGATATGTGACATACAGTAGGTGTGTGTGTGTGTAAGGTATGTGTGACATACAGTAAGTGTGTGTGTGAGGTATGTGTGACAGTGAGTATGTGTGTGAGGTATGTGTGACATACAGTAAGTGTGTGTAAGGTGTGTGACATACAGTGATTATGTGTGCGAGGTATGTGTGACATACAGTAAGTGTGTGTGCGAGGTATGTGTGACATACAGTAGGTGTGTAAGGTATGTGTGACATACAGTAGGTGTGTGTGTAAGGTATGTGTGACATACAGTAGGTGTGTGTGTAAGGTATGTGTGACATACAGTAAGTGTGTGTGTAAGGTATGTGTGACATACAGTAGGTGTGTGTGTAAGGTATGTGTGACATACAGTATGTCACACATACCTTACACATACACACTTACTGTATGTCACACATACCTTACACACACACTTACTGTATGTAACACACACACTTACTGTATGTCACACATACCTCACACACACATACTGTATGTCACACAACCTTACACACACACTTACTGTATGTCACACAAACCTCGCACGCACACTCACTGTATGTCACACATCTCACACACACTTACTGTATGTCAAACATACCTCACACACACACACTCACTGTATGTCACACATACCTCACACACACTTACTGTATGTCACACATACCTTACACACACACCTACTGTATGTCACACATACCTTACACACAGTTACTGTATGTCACACATACCTCACACACACTTACTGTATGTCACACATACCTCACACACACACACACTTACTGTGTCACACATACCTCACACACACACCTACTGCATGTCACACATACCTTACACACATACCTCAGACACACACACTTACTGTATGTCACACATACCACACACACACTTACTGTATGTCACACATACCTCACACACACTTACTGTATGTCACACATACCTTACAAACACACTTACTGTATGTCACATACCTTACAAACACACTTACTGTATGTCACACATACCTTACAAACACACTTACTGTATGTCACATACCTTACAAACACACCTACTGTATGTCACACATACCTTACACACACACTTACTGTATGTCACACATACCTTACACACACACTTACTGTATGTCACACATACCTTACACACACACACTTACTGTATGTCACACATACCTTACACACACACACTTACTGTATGTCACACATACCTTACACACCTACTGTATGTCACACATACCTCGCACACACACTTACTGTATGTCACACATACCTCGCACACACTTACAGTATGTCACACATACCTCGCACACACACTTACTGTATGTCACACATACCTCGCACACACACCTACTGTATGTCATCCATACCTCACACACACAATTACTGTATGTCACACATACCTTACACACACACACACTTACTGTATGTCACACATACCTTACACACACACCTACTGTATGTCACACATACCTTACACACACACTTACTGTGTCACACATACCTTACACACACCTACTGTATGTCACACATACCTCACACACACACTTACTGTATGTCACACATACCTCACACACACACTTACTGTATGTCACACAAATCTCACACACACACTCACTGTATGTCACACATACCTTACACACACACACTTACTGTATGTCACACATACCTCACACACATAATCACTGTATGTCACACACCTTACACACACTTACTGTATGTCACACATACCTCACACACACACTTACTGTATGTCACACATACCTCACACACTTACTGTATGTCACACATACCTCACACACACACTTACTGTATGTCACACATACCTCACACACACACTTACTGTATGTCACACATACCTTACAAACACACACTTACTGTGTCACACATACCTCACACACTTACTGTATGTCACACATACCTCACACACACACCTACTGTATGTCACACATACCTCACACACACTTACTGTATGTCACACATACCTCACACACACCTACTGTATGTCACACATACCTTACACACACTTACTGTATGTCACACATACCTTACACACACACCTACTGTATGTCACACACTTACTGTATGTCACACATACCACACACACAGTTACTGTATTTCACACATACCTCACACACACACTTACTGTATGTCACACATACCTTACACACACTAACTGTATGTCACACATACCTTACACACAGTTACTGTATGTCACACATACCTTACACACAGTTACTGTATGTCACACATACCTTACACACAGTTACTGTATGTCACACATACCTTACACACAGTTACTGTATGTCACACATACCTTACACACACACTTACTGTATGTCACACATACCACACACACACACACACACCTACTCTGTCACACAAACCTCACACACACACTGTGTCACACATACCTCACACACCTACTGTATGTCACACAAACCTCACACACACACTTACTGTATGTCACACATATCTCACACACACACTTACTGTATGTCACACATACCTCACACACATAATCACTGTATGTCACACACTTACTGTATGTCACACATACCTTACACACACACACTTACTGTATGTCACACATACCTTACAAACACACACTTACTGTATGTCACACATACCTTACACACACAGTTACTGTATGTCACACATACCTCACACACACACTTACTGTATGTCACACATACCTTACACACACACACACCTACTGTATGTCACACAAACCTCACACACACTTACTGTATGTCACACATACCTTACACACACACCTACTGTATGTCACACATACCTCACACACACACACACACCTACTCTGTCACACAAACCTCACACACACTTACTGTATGTCACACATACCTCACACACCTACTGTATGTCACACAAACCTCACACACATACTCACTGTATGTCACACATATCTCACACACACTTACTGTATGTCACACACATACCTCACACACACACACACCTACTGTATGTCACACATATCTCACACACACACCTACTGTATGTCACACATACCTCACACACACCTACTGTATGTCACACATACCTCACACACACTTACTGTATGTCACACATACCTTACACACACACAGTTACTGTATGTCACACATACCTTACACACACAGTTACTGTATGTCACACATACCTTACACACACACACACACCTACTGTATGTCACATATACCACACACACACTTACTGTATGTCACACATACCTCACACACACTTACTGTATGTCACACATACCTCACACACACACCTACTGCATGTCACACATACCTCACACACACCTACTGTATGTCACACATACCTCACACACACACACTTACTGTATGTCACACATACCTCACACACACACCTACTGTATGTCACACATACCTCACACACACACACACACACACACACACTTCCCTTGCAGCAGCTGTGGGTTGTAGACTTGATGAGGATGGCGGCTGGCACCACCTCATTAGGCCCCTCCACCTAGCGACAAAATGCCGCCATTCGAGGATCAATCAGGAGGGGGCAGAGCCAAATGCTGTGTTTCTAATGGATTCACCTCATATTGGATCAGGCCCTGATTCAGAGCCGGACGCTCTGACAGAGCGCTCACTCTGAAAAACGAGAAGGCCGGCCACGATTCAGAGCGGCCTCATGGCCGCTCGCATAGCTGTGGGTGACCACCCACAGCTATAACGAGCGGCCAGGAAGATGGTCACGATGGTCAAGACCATCGGGCTAGCGACGAGACTCTTGTGGTAGGGTCTCGTTGCTGCAAGCCCCAGAGTGCTTTCGGCTCTAACAGAGCCGGAATCTCTCCCACTGACATAACTAGTGATGTCAGTGGGGCCGGCCCCAGACGTAGGCGTTCCCATGGGAACGCCTCGGTCTGGGCAGCCACGCCCCCGGCCTGCCCACCAAAGGGGGCATGCTGTCACTCAACATCGACAGCACGCCCCCTTTGGTAAGAGACCCGGAGCGACGGATTGCCCGTCGCTATCCGGGTCTCGCGCATGCGCACTGGGCCACCACCGACCCACTTGAGAGCGGGTCTGAATCAGGCCCTCAGACTCCTCCCGACTGACCCACAAATTCCGGCATTTTGCAGTAAGGGGGCCGGGCTTAAGAAGATGGTGCCTGCTCTCCAGTCTGTCAGGGGGGGGTACTGGGTACACAGAAACCCCCCCTGCGTGCGCTAGTGCATCACCGTGACTCACGTATGGGTGGCTCTGTGTATACAGCAACATGAAGCACATATAGTAGCAGTTAAATATTGTTGAAGAGAAATCCGCCTTTCTGAAGACAGTCATTTGTTGGGCAGCTTCTGAAACCGCCGCTTAGTAAATTCAGTATTCCTATAGTAGACAATGTAAAAGTAATTGATAGTGTGCCGATGTTCAATTGGTTTCTAAACTTAGGCTTTGCGGTGGTTTCCTGATAGTTTGGGCTATAGTAAGTCTGCAGATTACATACCCGCATGTTTTCTGACATAAAACCGCTGCTTAGTGAATATGCCCCCTAGATCCCTTTCCTCTGCTATTAACCCCCAGAATAAATTTCTCGGCACGGTAACACTTTTGGGGTAAAGGTACTGAAGTACGGCCTTGTGGAAGCGCCAGATTTACTAGGGCCCAAACTTTAAAGTCCATTAGTAACCGCAGTCCCGATTTTCCCGGGAAAGACGCTGCGGCTGGTGGCGAGAGGCTAATACAGCGGGCTGGATACTCAGTGCCTGAGGGGAGCCACGAGGTAAGGATGGGGGAGGCGCGAGGTAAGGAGGGGGCAATCATTTATCAACTAAGGTTCCCAGGCTCCGTAAATTACAGTTCAGGTTTTAAGGATATCCACACTTGAGTCCAGAGGGTTAAATCAAATTGACTGAGGTACTAAGTAGTCACCTGTACTGAAGCAGGAATATCCTTTATGCTGGCCATACACGCTACAATTATCGGGGCCATCCGCCCGATAACCGCAGATCGCCCCGACAATTGTTGAGTGTGTGCGGGCGACCGAGGGTTAAATATTGCTCAGTCGGGCATGCCGAATTGTCCAGCATGCCCGTCCGATTCGATATTTATGGGGTAACCTGTCGGCCGCATCAGGCAGTGTATGCCCAGCCACAGCCGACAGACAGACATTTCCTGTGTTCCTTCCCATGGAAGGGAAATGTCTCCTCCCCCAGGGGCGGAGCGCGGAAGTCAGGGGGAAGGACCAGGGAAATGTCTCTTCCCCCGGGGGCGGATCACAGATGTTGGGGGAAGGACCAGGGAAATGTCTCCTCCCCCGGGGGCGGAGCGCGGATGTCGGGGGAAGGGAAATGTCTCCTCCCCCGGGGGCGGAGCTCAGATGTCGGGGGAAGGAACAGGGAAATGTCTCCTCCCCCGGGGGCGGAGCGCAGATGTCGAGGCTAATACACTGTGAGTAATCTCGGTGTATGCCGCGGACATCTGCGGCTGGCAGGCTTGTTATCTGGCCGTGTACGCCCCCAGCTTTACACCTGGACGGTAACGTCAGATATTGGGAAACTCTAAACCAAGGGTAAAAAGTGTTTTAAAGGGGTATTCGGGAGGAGAAATCTATATTACAGAGCAATATTATGTTCTAGTTATATTATGGGGTAATACTTATTATCTCACCAGAACACGCACTTTATCTCCAAATACAAAGGTTCAGGGCTTTTATTACATGGACTGGGGGTAACTTACAGCTATTTAAGGGCAGTTTGTTTTACTTTTGTGAAATAAGCCCCGCAGAGGGGGCAATAACCGGCCCTCCAGCTGCTGCTGAACTACACGTCCCAGGTGACTTCACTGCATTATCCGGGATCTCATCCAAATGCAGTAGATATGTTTAGTAAATAGCAAGGGAACGGTATGAGGGATAAATACACAATGTGGTGCAGAGATTGTGACCTTCAACGACCAGACACCGGATTCTGTTTCCTGCCGTGCTGGGTGCCGCAAAGTAACGCCCTACGCACGTCGCCATGAATTACACAATCCACACAGGCGGTTCTCTATGGGGCACATTCACTAAAGAACGGCTTTTCAAGGTGGCTCTGAGCGCTGGATATAACAATGGTGACAGTAATATGCGCTATACATGCCTGATATTACATCCAGCCCTGAGTACTGTACCCACGAGGATCGGCAGCATTAAATGCACCATGTTTAGTGACTATACTACTGAGAATCTTCACATTTATGATGACAGATGTAGAAAGCTGCACGTTTATATTACACAGTATCACAATGAATAGAATGACCAGGACATGATACATCTCATCACTTTTACTTCCAAAATCCACGGAAAAAAAGACATCAGCACTGACGGCGGCTCCTGGCTCCGTAACGACCTGAGAATGCAGCGGACGGCTGCTGGCAGGACCCCAACATAGCAATGCCCACCCCAGACTGATAGACTTCTGTGTATGAGATCGCACCGGCACGTGGCCCCTTCCCGAGGTCTCAGGATAACTGGGGTCACAGCAGCTGACACAGGAGACCCTGACGATGGGGGAGGGCGGAATCCTATTCCTAGCATTGTGCAAGTCTGCGCTAAAGTCATACAGAGCATCCACTACTTGTATCCCGTGTTCCCCATTCGCCGTTTCCCTTTAGCGAATCAGGAGGGGAACCGTTGCGCTGGCTGATCCGTCCACATAAAAGTGTATAAAATACATGTACATTATACCTGCACCGGTATCGGTGAACGAAAATCACCATATATCCCGTACGCTTGTAGCCCCTCCTTTACGTGTCCCTCGCTGACCAATGGCAATCAGATAAAGACTAGGCCGCAGGCATTTGGCAAGAACCTCACAGAAATACAGCGGCTACTTTAGTTCTGCCGGAGGCGAGGTGCCAGGAGGTAACGTCGGGGCTCAGAGGCCCTCACCAGGTCACAGCGCACGGCTAGCGGTGATACGGTCGTTCCGGATATCATCAGTGTCACAGAGAGAGGGTTTCGCTCAGGAAGGCAACAAAAATCCGGCACAAATTGGCGACTGTTGGCCGGTGAAGGTTCTCCTCAGTATCATCATGAGTGTGCCAGACGGCGGGGAACGGGGTGGCGATGACATGAAGCACCGGGACGCCTGCAGTATAAAGAAGGAAACACAATCAGCAAGGAGACCAGTGCGGACGGCAGAGAAAGCGGCAGCAATAGTCCGACCTCGCTGCAGGAAGGGGAGGTGATCATCTGCCACAGGCCCGTAATACACGTCCGACCTGAAGTAGGGATGGTCTGCAGGGTGCGAGTCCAGGAGGCCCAGTCCATGTAACCGTTTCTCTATAGATTTAGAAAAAAGTAACAATTAATAAGGGAAAAGGTGACTATAAAGAAACAGAACCTATAGACGGGCGTTATCGGCCCCGGAGCCAGCCTCACCCAGCGAGAGGAGCCTCATGAAGTGCGCCCGGGTCTCAGCAAAGTGGTTCAGAAATAGGGGGTCCGGAGCTCCCAGCAAATCCAGAAGGACAAAGAGATCCTGGGTGACAAGAGACAATGATGGGTTAGATGGACGACAGTATCCCCCTTACTGAGGGGCAGCTCTCGGGAGCCCCCTGATGTGACCCAAAATGCTAATTATCAAATCCACCAACCTATTAAACCCTCACAAATGTGATAAGTGCCTCACAGAGACCGGCCGCGCTGTGCGCCAAGCGCCTCGCCCAGACCCCTCACAGAGACCGGCCGCGCTGTGCGCCAAGCGCCTCGCCCAGACCCCTCACAGTGAAGCAGGTTAGGCAACGAGCGTGGAGCAGGTTAGGCAACGCCCGTGGAGCAGGTTAGGCAACGAACGTGGAGCAGGTTAGGCAACGAACGTGGAGCAGGTTAGGCAACGAACGTGGAGCAGGTTAGGCAACGAACGTGGAGCAGGTTAGGCAACGAACGTGGAGCAGGTTAGGCAACGAACGTGGAGCAGGTTAGGCAACGAACGTGGAGCAGGTTAGGCAACGAACGTGGAGCAGGTTAGGCAACGAACGTGGAGCAGGTTAGGCAACGAACGTGGAGCAGGTTAGGTAACGACCGTGGAGCAGGTTAGGTAACGACCGTGGAGCAGGTTAGGTAATGAGGCTGTGTGGAATAACCGGCTGAAATCTCAGGAGAATGAGGTCTGACCAGGATTAGAGAATACAAACCACATTTTGATGGAAAGCAATGGAGCCACTAAGGCAGATCGGAACGTGCGCTGCATAAAGCGGCCAATAATCCCATATATGTAAATGACAGGAGATCAGTCACACAGAACACAAACTATGGTTCTCCCCCACAAATGTTGCTTTCGGTCATTATGGGCGTCTAAGAATGGCGCACACGCAGGGCCTGATTAAGCAAGGAACTCAAGCGTACGCATGCACCCGGGCGCTGCGAGAATATGCTAATAAATGCAGACGCCCAGCACTACATAATACCACCCACTTCCCTTTACTTGCGTCCTCTATACCTGGGAAGACAGCGGAAACATCGAGATCGCATTCCCCTTCACAGTGCCTAGTTCGCGCATGTGCACTGCGTATTATACGCATGCGCAGATTGCAAACATCGGCTGGCTGCGTGCGATCACAGCATTGCGTTCCTTACTGAATCGGGCCCGCAGTTCCTTACAATAGCACGTAGTTGGTTCCCAGCTCCTCCTGGCATCGGTTCAGTCTCCAGGCGCTGCGCCAAGTGTCGTGCTCCATACAGCGAATCAGCTTCCGTCCAATCAAGTAAGGCCTCCTCGCCATCCAGAAAGTACAGCTGCAGCGTGAGGGGGGAGGGCTGGAACAGAGGGATTGGGAAAGATATATATATTTTCAGATCACACACACAAGATACTAAGCGGCATATATGTGCCACAGTGCCAAGGACATACATCAGAGAGCAGATACGGGACACAGAGAGTCACAGGCAGGGGGGGACACAGAGAGTCACAGGCAGGGGGACACAGAGAGTCACAGGCAGGGGGACACAGAGAGTCACAGGCAGGGGGGACACAGAGAGTCACAGGCAGGGGGGACACAGAGTCACAGGCAGGGGGGACACAGAGAGTCACAGGCAGGGGGGACACAGAGAGTCACAGGCAGGGGGGACACAGAGAGTCACAGGCAGGGGGGACACAGAGAGTCACAGGCAGGGGGGACACAGAGAGTCACAGGCAGGGGGGACACAGAGAGTCACAGGCAGGGGGGACACAGAGAGTCACAGGCAGGGGGGACACAGAGAGTCACAGGCAGGGGGGACACAGAGAGTCACAGGCGGGGGGGACACAGAGTCACAGGCGGGGGGGACACAGAGAGTCACAGGCGGGGGGGACACAGAGAGTCACAGGCGGGGGGACACAGAGTCACAGGCAGGGGGACACAGAGAGTCACAGGCAGGGGGACACAGAGTCACAGGCAGGGGGACACAGAGTCACAGGCAGGGGGGACACAGAGAGTCACAGGCAGGGGGGACACAGAGAGTCACAGGCAGGGGGACACAGAGAGTCACAGGCATGGTCTCACCATGTCCTTGAGCTGCCGGAGCCGAGTATCCAGCACAGTTACCGCCTCTAGCATCAGAGAGCAGGGCACGGCCGAGTCAGTTGCCCCGACAAACAGACGCCCCCTCCTGTCGGGAAGAAACCACTTGGAGTCCAGGTGACAGGCAAATACCACGCGGTGCTGGGCTGCGGGGTCCAGTGTTGCTATAACGCTTCCGAAGGACAAGGTACCGCGCGGAGTAACAGCATCGAAGAGGTCTAGGTCCACAGCCCACCCTGCAGACAAAGACCGGAGGTGACCAGTGATGAGCTGGATATGGAGAGAGGGAAAACCGGTCAGTGACAGTCACTATACTTCTAGGTGACCACAAGCAGCGGAGCTATGGAAATAAGCCTCATTATCCAGTCCCCACAGGGCCACATCATACACCCGATTCTCACCTCTCTCACCAGCCGGCTGCCAGCACTCCCAGGAGACCTCTCAATCAGCATCGGTGTAATGAATGACGACCACATACGCTCAACATTGACCTCCAGCACCAGCGCTCTGATCTGCCCAGATGATAGGGGTCTGGGGTGTATCTGTAACACAGGAAGGTATAGGCTATTCACTATCCCATCTCTAACCGCACAATTCTCCCCTCACCAACGCCAGCGCTAGAGGACAAGCCAAACGCTGGGAGTCACTGCAGCTAGCGACACCTCGCCAACGCCAGAGAACAAGCCAAACGCTAGGAGTCACTGCGGCTAGCGACATCTCACCAACACCAGCGAACAAGCCAAACGCTGGGGAGACACTGCGGCTAGTGACATCTTGCCAACGCCAGAGAACAAGCCAGCCGCTAGGAGTCACTGCGGATAGCGACCTCTCACCAAATGCCAGCGCTATAGAGAACAAGCCAGCCGCTAGGAGTCACTGCGGCTAGCGACATCTCGCCAACCGCATACGGGGAATTAATGGCAGGTGAAATGAGGGTAACATTCACCAGGGAGAGGAGACCAGCTGTGTGTCCTATTGGCTCTGGCAGGCTCGCATGTTATAATATTAGTCCCTATACCAATATATAAATATATTATAATTAATAAATAGGAAATTCCCAGGTGAGAACAGCACAGCCAGGCACAGAGCAGCCCGTGGCACAGCCAGGCACAGAGCAGCCCGTGGCACAGAGCAGCCCGTGGCACAGCCAAGCACAGAGCAGCGCGTGGCACAGCCAGGCACAGAGCAGCCTGTGGCATTTGCCTAAAATATGGTATATGAGAGGCTGTCAGCTGTGTGACAAAAGAGGGCGGTAATGTGGAAAAGGTCTTATAGCCATAAATAAAAGCCAGACCCAGAACTTTGCATGCTTAGTAACTGGTGAGATGTATCAGCAATGCCCTAATGCAGTGACAGGAGAGCGCCCCCTAATGGTGGTCAAGAGAAATCAGGAGCAGGTCACCTCTGTAATATGTAGGACATGTATGTTGAGGTGATGTAGTGATGGGAAATGGGTGTAATGATGTAGGACATGTTTGGTGAGGTGCTGTAGTGATGGGAAATGGGTGTAATGATGTAGGACAAGTATGGGGAGGTGATGTACTGATGGGAAATGGGTGTAATGATGTAGGACATGTATGGTGAGGTGATGTAGTGATGGGAAATGGGTGTAATGATGTAGGACATGTATGGTGAGGTGATGTAGTGATGGGAAATGGGTGTAATGATGTAGGACATGTATGGTGAGGTGATGTAGTGATGGGAAATGGGTGTAATGATGTAGGACATGTATGGTGAGGTGATGTAGTGATGGGAAATGGGTGTAATGATGTAGGACATGTATGGTGAGGTGATGTACTGAGGGGAAATGGGTGTAATGATGTAGGACATGTATGGTGAGGTGATGGGAAATGGGTGTAATGATGTAGGACATGTATGGTGAGGTGATGGGAAATGGGTGTAATGATGTAGGACATGTATGGTGAGGTGATGGGAAATGGGTGTAATGATGTAGGACATGTATGGTGAGGTGATGGGAAATGGGTGTAATGATGTAGGACATGTTTGGTGAGGTGATGGGAAATGGGTGTAATGATGTAGGACATGTATGGTGAGTTGATGTAGTGATGGGAAATGGGTGTAATGACGTAGGACATGTATGGTGAGGTGATGGGAAATGGGTGTAATGACGTAGGACATGTATGGTGAGGTGATGGGAAATGGGTGTAATGACGTAGGACATGTATGGTGAGGTGATGGGAAATGGGTGTAATGACGTAGGACATGTATGGTGAGGTGATGGGAAATGGGTGTAATGATGTAGGACATGTATGGTGAAGTGATGGGAAATGGGTGTAATGATGTAGGACATGTATGGTGAGGTGATGTAGTGATGGGAAATGGGTGTAATGATGTAGGACATGTATGGTGAGGTGATGTATTGATGGGAAATGGGTGTAATGATGTAGGACATGTATGGTGAGGTGATAGGAAATGGGTGTAATGATGTAGGACATGTATGTTGAGGTGATGTAGTGATGGGAAATGGGTGTAATGATGTAGGACATGTATGGTGAGGTGATGGGAAATGGGTGCAATGATGTAGGACATGTATGGTGAGGTGTAGTGAAGGGAAATGGGTGCAATGATGTAGGACATATATGGTGAGATGCTGTAGTGATGGGAAATGGGTGTAATGATGTAGGACATGTATGGTGAGGTGATGGGAAATGGGTGCAATGATGTAGGACATGTATGGTGAGGTGATGTAGTGATGGGAAATGGGTGTAATGATGTAGGGCATGTATGGTGAGGTGATGGGAAATGGGTGCAATGATGTAGGACATGTATGGTGAGGTGATGTAGTGATGGGAAATGGGTGTAATGGTGTAGGGCATGTATGGTGAGGTGATGGGAAATGGGTGTAATGATGTAGGACATGTATGGTGAGGTGCTGTACTGATGGGAAATGGGTGTAATGATGTAGGACATGTATGGTGAGGTGCTGTACTGATGGGAAATGGGTGTAATGATGTAGGACATGTATGGTGAGGTGCTGTAGTGATGGGAAATGGGTGTAATGATGTAGGACATGTATGGTGAGATGCTGTAGTGAAGGGAAATGGGTGTAATGATGTAGGACATGTATGGTGAGGTGATGGGAAATGGGTGTAATGATGTAGGACATGTATGGTGAGGTGATGGGAAATGGGGGTAATGATGTAGGACATGTATGGTGAGGTGTAGTGATGGGTAATGGGTGTAATGATGAAGGACATGTATGGTGAGGTGATGGGAAATGGGGGTAATGATGTAGGACATGTATGGTGAGGTGTAGTGATGGGAAATGGGTGTAATGATGTAGGACATGTATGGTGAGGTGCTGTACTGATGGGAAATTGGTGTAAAGATGTAGGACATGTATGGTGAGGTGATGGGAAATGGGTGTAATGATGTAGGACATGTATGGTGAGGTGCTGTAGTGATGGGAAATGGGTGTAATGATGTAGGACATATATGGTGAGGTGATGGGAAATGGGTGTAATGATGTAGGACATGTATGGTGAGGTGATGTAGTGATGGGAAATGGGGGTAATGATGTAGGACATGTATGGTGAGGTGATGGGAAATGGGTGTAATGATGTAGGACATGTATGGTGGATGTTGTAGTGATGGGAAATGGGTGTAATGATGTAGGACAGGTATGGTGAGATGGTGTAATGATGTAGGACATGTATGGTGAGGTGATGTAGTGATGGGAAATGGGTGTAATGATGTAGGACATGTATGGTGAGGTGATGTAGTAATGGGAAATGGGTGCAATGATGTGGGACATGTATGGTGAGGTGATGTAGTGATGGGAAATGGGTGTAATGATGTAGGACATGTATGGTGAGGTGCTGTACTGATGGGAAATGGGTGTAATGATGTAGGACATGTATGGTGAGATGGTGTAATGATGTAGGACATGTATGGTGAGGTGATGTAGTGATGGGAAATGGGTGTAATGATGTAGGACATGTATGGTGAGATGGTGTAATGATGTAGGACATGTATGGTGAGGTGATGTAGTGATGGGAAATGGGTGTAATGATGTAGGACATGTATGGTGAGATGGTGTAATGATGTAGGACATGTATGGTGAGATGGTGTAATGATGTAGGACATGTATGGTGAGGTGATGTAGTGATGGGAAATGGGTGTAATGATGTAGGACATGTATGGTGAGGTGATGTACTGATGGTAAATGGGTGTAATGATGTAGGACATGTATGGTGAGATGGTGTAATGATGTAGGACATGTATGGTGAGGTGATGTAGTAATGGGAAATGGGTGTAATGATGTAGGACATGTATGGTGAGGTGATGTAGTGATGGGAAATGGGTGTAATGATGTAGGACATGTATGGTGAGGTGATGTAGTGATGGGAAATGGGTGTAATGATGTAGGACATGAATGGTGAGGTGATGTAGTGATGGGAAATGGGTGTAATGATGTCGGACGTGTATGGTGAGGTGATGTACTGATGGGAAATGGGTGTAATGATGTAGGACATGTATGGTGAGATGGTGTAATGATGTAGGACATGTATGGTGAGGTGATGTAGTGATGGGAAATGGGTGTAATGATGTAGGACATGTATGGTGAGGTGATGTAGTGATGGGAAATGGGTGTAATGATGTAGGACATGTATGGTGAGGTGATGTAGTGATGGGAAATGGGTGTAATGATGTCGGACGTGTATGGTGAGGTGATGTACTGATGGGAAATGGGTGTAATGATGTAGGACATGTATGGTGAGGGGCTGTAGTGATGGTAAATGGGTGTAATGATGTAGGACGTGTATGGTGAGGTGATGTAGTGATGGGAAATGGGTGTAATGATGTAGGACGTGTATCGTGAGGTGATGTACAGATGGGAAATGGGTGTAATGATGTAGGACGTGTATGGTGAGGGGCTGTAGTGATGGGAAATGGGTGTAATGATGTAGGACGTGTATGGTGAGGTGATGTAGTGATGGGAAATGGGTGTAATGATGCAGGACATGTATGGTGAGGTGATATAGTGATGGGAAATGGGGGTAATGATGTAGGACATGTATGGTGAGATGGTGTAATGATGTAGGACATGTATGGTGCGGTGATGTAGTGATGGGAAATGGGTGTAATAATGTAGGACATGTATGGTGAGATGGTGTAATGATGTAGGACATGTATGGTGAGGTGATGTAGTGATGGGAAATGGGTGTAATGATGTAGGACATGTATGGTGAGATGGTGTAATGATGTAGGACATGTATGGTGAGGTGATGTAGTGATGGGAAATGGGTGTAATGATGTCGGACGTGTATGGTGAGGTGATGTACTGATGGGAAATGGGTGTAATGATGTAGGACATGTATGGTGAGGGGCTGTAGTGATGGGAAATGGGTGTAATGATGTAGGACGTGTATGGTGAGGTGATGTAGTGATGGGAAATGGGTGTAATGATGTAGGACGTTTATCGTGAGGTGATGTACTGATGGTAAATGGGTGTAATGATGTAGGACATGTATGGTGAGATGGTGTAATGATGTAGGACATGTATGGTGAGGTGATGTAGTGATGGGAAATGGGTGTAATGATGTAGGACATGTATGGTGAGATGGTGTAATGATGTAGGACATGTATGGTGAGATGGTGTAATGATGTAGGACATGTATGGTGAGGTGATGTACTGATGGTAAATGGGTGTAATGATGTAGGACATGTATGGTGAGATGGTGTAATGATGTAGGACATGTATGGTGAGGTGATGTAGTGATGGGAAATGGGTGTAATGATGTAGGACATGTATGGTGAGGTGATGTAGTGATGGGAAATGGGTGTAATGATGTCGGACGTGTATCGTGAGGTGATGTACTGATGGGAAATGGGTGTAATGATGTAGGACATGTATGGTGAGATGGTGTAATGATGTAGGACATGTATGGTGAGGTGATGTAGTGATGGGAAATGGGTGTAATGATGTAGGACATGTATGGTGAGGTGATGTAGTGATGGGAAATGGGTGTAATGATGTAGGACGTGTATCGTGAGGTGATGTACTGATGGGAAATGGGTGTAATGATGTAGGACATGTATGGTGAGATGGTGTAATGATGTAGGACATGTATGGTGAGGTGATGTAGTGATGGGAAATGGGTGTAATGATGTAGGACATGTATGGTGAGGGGATGTAGTGATGGGAAATGGGTGTAATGATGTAGGACATGTATGGTGAGGTGATGTAGTGATGGGAAATGGGTGTAATGATGTCGGACGTGTATGGTGAGGTGATGTAGTGATGGGAAATGGGTGTAATGATGTAGGACATGTATGGTGAGGGGCTGTAGTGATGGGAAATGGGTGTAATGATGTAGGACGTGTATGGTGAGGTGATGTAGTGATGGGAAAATGGGTGTAATGATGTAGGACGTGTATCGTGAGGTGATGTACTGATGGGAAATGGGTGTAATGATGTAGGACATGTATGGTGAGATGGTGTAATGATGTAGGACATGTATGGTGAGGGGCTGTAGTGATGGGAAATGGGTGTAATGATGTAGGACATGTATGGTGAGGTGATGTAGTGATGGGAAATGGGTGTAATGATGTAGGACGTGTATCGTGAGGTGATGTGCTGATGGGAAATGGGTGTAATGATGTAGGACATGTATGGTGAGATGGTGTAATGATGTAGGACATGTATGGTGAGGTGATGTAGTGATGGGTGTAATGATGTAGGACATGTATGGTGAGGTGATGTAGTGATGGGAAATGGGTGTAATGATGTAGGACATGTATGGTGAGGTGATGTAGTGATGGGAAATGGGTGTAATGATGTCGGACGTGTATGGTGAGGTGATGTACTGATGGGAAATGGGTGTCATGATGTAGGACATGTATGGTGAGGAGCTGTAGTGATGGGAAATGGGTGTAATGATGTAGGACGTGTATGGTGAGGAGCTGTAGTGATGGGAAATGGGTGTAATGATGTAGGACGTGTATGGTGAGGTGATGTAGTGATGGGAAATGGGTGTAATGATGTAGGACATGTATGGTGAGGGGCTGTAGTGATGGGAAATGGGTGTAATGATGTAGGACGTGTATGGTGAGGTGATGTAGTGATGGGAAATGGGGGTAATGATGTAGGACATGTATGGTGAGATGGTGTAATGATGTAGGACATGTATGGTGAGATGGTGTAATGATGTAGGACATGTATGGTGCGGTGATGTAGTGATGGGAAATGGGTGTAATAATGTAGGACATGTATGGTGAGATGGTGTAATGATGTAGGACATGTATGGTGAGGTGATGTAGTGATGGGAAATGGGTGTAATGATGTAGGACATGTATGGTGAGATGGTGTAATGATGTAGGACATGTATGGTGAGATGGTGTAATGATGTAGGACATGTATGGTGAGGTGATGTAGTGATGGGAAATGGGTGTAATGATGTAGGACATGTATGGTGAGGTGATGTAGTGATGGGAAATGGGTGTAATGATGTAGGACATGTATGGTGAGGTGATGTAGTGATGGGAAATGGGTGTAATGATGTAGGACATGTATGGTGAGGTGATGTAGTGATGGGAAATGGGTGTAATGATGTCGGACGTGTATCGTGAGGTGATGTACTGATGGGAAATGGGTGTAATGATGTAGGACATGTATGGTGAGATGGTGTAATGATGTAGGACATGTATGGTGAGGTGATGTAGTGATGGGAAATGGGTGTAATGATGTAGGACATGTATGGTGAGGGGATGTAGTGATGGGAAATGGGTGTAATGATGTAGGACATGTATGGTGAGGTGATGTAGTGATGGGAAATGGGTGTAATGATGTCGGACGTGTATGGTGAGGTGATGTACTGATGGGAAATGGGTGTAATGATGTAGGACATGTATGGTGAGATGGTGTAATGATGTAGGACATGTATGGTGAGGTGATGTAGTGATGGGAAATGGGTGTAATGATGTAGGACATGTATGGTGAGGGGATGTAGTGATGGGAAATGGGTGTAATGATGTAGGACATGTATGGTGAGGTGATGTAGTGATGGGAAATGGGTGTAATGATGTCGGACATGTATGGTGAGGTGATGTACTGATGGGAAATGGGTGTAATGATGTAGGACATGTATGGTGAGGGGCTGTAGTGATGGGAAATGGGTGTAATGATATAGGACGTGTATGGTGAGGTGATGTAGTGATGGGAAATGGGTGTAATGATGTAGGACGTGTATCGTGAGGTGATGTACTGATGGGAAATGGGTGTAATGATGTAGGACATATATGGTGAGATGGTGTAATGATGTAGGACATGTATGGTGAGGTGATGTAGTGATGGGAAATGGGTGTAATGATGTAGGACATGTATGGTGAGGTGATGTAGTGATGGGAAATGGGTGTAATGATGTAGGACATGTATGGTGAGGTGATGTAGTGATGGGAAATGGGTGTAATGATGTAGGACATGTATGGTGAGGTGATGTAGTGATGGGAAATGGGTGTAATGATGTCGGACGTGTATCGTGAGGTGATGTACTGATGGGAAATGGGTGTAATGATGTAGGACATGTATGGTGAGATGGTGTAATGATGTAGGACATGTATGGTGAGGTGATGTAGTGATGGGAAATGGGTGTAATGATGTAGGACATGTATGGTGAGGTGATGTAGTGATGGGAAATGGGTGTAATGATGTAGGACGTGTATCGTGAGGTGATGTACTGATGGGAAATGGGTGTAATGATGTAGGACATGTATGGTGAGATGGTGTAATGATGTAGGACATGTATGGTGAGGTGATGTAGTGATGGGAAATGGGTGTAATGATGTAGGACATGTATGGTGAGGGGATGTAGTGATGGGAAATGGGTGTAATGATGTAGGACATGTATGGTGAGGTGATGTAGTGATGGGAAATGGGTGTAATGATGTCGGACGTGTATGGTGAGGTGATGTACTGATGGGAAATGGGTGTAATGATGTAGGACATGTATGGTGAGATGGTGTAATGATGTAGGACATGTATGGTGAGGTGATTTAGTGATGGGAAATGGGTGTAATGATGTAGGACATGTATGGTGAGGGGATGTAGTGATGGGAAATGGGTGTAATGATGTAGGACATGTATGGTGAGGTGATGTAGTGATGGGAAATGGGTGTAATGATGTCGGACGTGTATGGTGAGGTGATGTACTGATGGGAAATGGGTGTAATGATGTAGGACATGTATGGTGAGGGGCTGTAGTGATGGGAAATGGGTGTAATGATGTAGGACGTGTATGGTGAGGTGATGTAGTGATGGGAAATGGGTGTAATGATGTAGGACGTGTATCGTGAGGTGATGTACTGATGGGAAATGGGTGTAATGATGTAGGACATATATGGTGAGATGGTGTAATGATGTAGGACATGTATGGTGAGGTGATGTAGTGATGGGAAATGGGTGTAATGATGTAGGACATGTATGGTGAGGTGATGTAGTGATGGGAAATGGGTGTAATGATGTAGGACGTGTATCGTGAGGTGATGTGCTGATGGGAAATGGGTGTAATGATGTAGGACGTGTATGGTGAGGTGATGTAGTGATGGGAAATGGGTGTAATGATGTAGGACATGTATGGTGAGGGGCTGTAGTGATGGGAAATGGGTGTAATGATGTAGGACGTGTATGGTGAGGTGATGTAGTGATGGGAAATGGGTGTAATGATGTAGGACGTGTATGGTGAGGTGATGTAGTGATGGGAAATGGGTGTAATGATGTAGGACGTGTATGGTGAGGTGATGTAGTGATGGGAAATGGGTGTAATGATGTAGGACGTGTATCGTGAGGTGATGTAGTGATGGGAAATGGGTGTAATGATGTAGGACATGTATGGTGAGGGGCTGTAGTGATGGGAAATGGGTGTAATGATGTAGGACATGTATGGTGAGGTGATGTAGTGATGGGAAATGGGTGTAATGATGTAGGACGTGTATCGTGAGGTGATGTAGTGATGGGAAATGGGTGTAATGATGTAGGACATGTATGGTGAGGTGATGTAGTGATGGGAAATGGGTGTAATGATGTAGGACATGTATGGTGAGGTGATGTAGTGATGGGAAATGGGTGTAATGATGTAGGACGTGTATCGTGAGGTGATGTAGTGATGGGAAATGGGTGTAATGATGTAGGACATGTATGGTGAGGGGCTGTAGTGATGGGAAATGGGTGTAATGATGTAGGACATGTATGGTGAGGTGATGTACTGATGGGAAATGGGTGTAATGATGTAGGACATGTATGGTGAGGGGCTGTAGTGATGGGGAATGGGTGTAATGATGTAGGACATGTATGGTGAGGTGATGTAGTGATGGGAAATGGCACGCAGTATAGGGTAGTACAGGACAGCACAGGGGGGCACAGAGCAGCATGCAGTATAGGGTAGTACAGGGCAGCACAGGGGTAGTACACGGGATAAGGTAGTACAGGGCAGCATGCAATATAGTGAAGTATATGGTAGTGCTAGACAGCACACAGTATAGTGGAGTATAGGGTTTTACAGGGCAGGACAGGGGAAGCACACAGGATAGTAATGGGCAACACGAAGTATAGTGTAGTATAGGGGAGTACAGGACAGCACAGGGGCAGTATGTAGTATAGGGTAGTAGAGGAGAGCACAGGGCAGCATGCAGTATAGTGGAGTATACGGTATTACAGGTCAGTACACAGTACAGGGGAGTATACGGTAGTTTAGGGCAGCACACAGTACAGGGGAGAACAGGACAGCACACAGTATAGTGGAGGATTGGGTAGCACACAGTATAGGGTAGTACAGGAGAGCACAGTATAGTGGAGTATAGGGTAGTACAGAGCAGCACAGTATAGAGAGTATAAGACTGCACAGTCTAGTGGAGCGTATGGTAGTGTAGAGCAGCACACAGTATAGGGTAGTATAGGAGTGCACAGTATAATGGAGTATAGGGTAGTACAGGACAGCACACAGTACAGGGGAGTATAGGGTAGTACAGGACAGCACAGTTGAGTATAGTAGAGTACAGGACAGCACACAGTATAGGGTAGTATAGGGCAACACACAGTACAGGAGAGTATAGAGTATAGGGTAGTACAGGACAGCACAGTTGAGTATAGTAGAGTACAGGACAGCACACAGTATAGGGTAGTATAGGGCAACACACAGTACAGGAGAGTATAGAGTATAGGGTAGTACAGGACAACACAAAGTATAGTGGAGTATAGGGTAGTACAGGATAGCACAGTACAGGAGAGTACAGGACAGCACACAGTATAGTAGAGTATAGGATAGTACAGGGCAGCACACAGTATAGGATAGTACAGGAGAGCACACAGTATACTAGAGTATAAGGTAGTATAGGGCAGCACACAGTACAGGGGAGCACACAGTACAGGGGAGCACAGAGCAGCACACAGTATAGGGGAGTACAGGGCAGCACACAGTACAGGGCAGCACACAGTATAGTAGAGTATAGGGTAGTACAGGGCAGCACACAGCATAGTAAAGTATAGGGTAGTACACAGTATAGGGGAGTACACAGTATAGGGGAGTACAGGGCAGCACACAGTATAGTAGAGTATAGGGCAGCACACAGCATAGGGAAGTACAGGGCAGCACACAGCATAGTAAAGTACAGGGGAGTACACAGCATAGTAAAGTACAGGGGAGTATAGGGTAGTACACAGTATAGGGCAGCACACAGTATAGGGGAGTACAGGGCAGCACACAGTATAGGGGAGTACAGGGTAGTACACAGCATAGGGAAGTACAGGGCAGCACACAGCATAGTAAAGTACAGGGGAGTACACAGCATAGTAAAGTACAGGGGAGTATAGGGTAGTACACAGTACAGGGCAGCACACAGTATAGGGGAGTACAGGGCAGCACACAGTATAGGGGAGTACAGGGCAGCACACAGTATAGGGGAGTATAGGGTAGTACACAGTACAGGGCAGCACACAGTATAGGGGAGTACAGGGCAGCACACAGTATAGGGGAGTACAGGGCAGCACACAGTATAGGGGAGTACAGGGCAGCACACAGTATAGGGGAGTATAGGGTAGTACACAGTACAGGGCAGCACACAGTATAGGGGAGTACAGGGCAGCACACAGTATAGGGGAGTACAGGGCAGCACACAGTATAGGGGAGTACAGGGCAGCACACAGTATAGGGGAGCACAGGGCAGCACCAGGGAGGCCCGCACATTGCAGGCTCAGGACTCCCTCACCTGTGGTCCCTGGACGTCTGTCCTGCTCTCATTCCTCTCCGGTGTCAGGCTCTCCCATAGCAATAGCCCAGCACCAAGCAGCACCCCTGTCCCAAATACAAGGAGGGACCAGAGCCTAGGGGCCCGGCGGCTGGGGGGCCCCTCCGTACCCCGGGGACTGCGAGCAGCTCGGCGGGGACACATTGGAGAGGAGGAGCAGTCATCATCGCTGCACAGGCTCCAGCCAATCAGAGGAGAGCCGTCGCGCTCTCAACCAATCAAACTATAGAGACGCCGGCACAGTGTAGAGTGGAAGCATTTCGCCAATCAGCGTGCAGGGGCGGAACCTCGGCGGCCACGGGGAAAGCAGCTACAAACCCGTCTACGGTGATAGTGGCGGCTTCCAATGAGAGCCAGTGGGCGTGGTGTACACATGACAGCTCATCGTAATCACCTGACCGCATGGGTTGTCATGGCACCCGGTGCAGTCATTGCTGTGCGACGGCGGCCATCTTGCTTAAGGGAGAGCCAACAGGGAAGCAGCTAGATCCCCTTCCGTAGATTGACCATGACGTCATCAGCCATCTGTAGCTGTCACATAGGTATGGTAATGTCTAAATCCCCTTCACGGAGGGGACCCTGACGTCATCAGCCAGTAGTGTATACATCCATGGAACATCTCTATGTTTTAGCACGATCACACACACACACCCCCCCATCACCGACTGTACACACACCCCCCCCCCCATCACCGACTGTACACACACACACACACACACCCCGTCACCGACTGTACACACACACACACCGTCACCAACTGTACACACACACACACACACACACAGTCACCGACTGTACACACACACACACACCCAGTCACCGACTGTACACACACACACACACACAGTCACCGACTGTACACACACACACAGTCACCGACTGTACACACACACACACACCCAGTCACCGACTGTACACACACACACACACCCAGTCACCGACTGTACACACACACACACACCCAGTCACCGACTGTACACACACCCACACACCCCCAGTCACCGACTGTACACACACCACACACCCCGTCACCGACTGTACACACACACACACCGTCACCAACTGTACACACACACACACACACAGTCACCGACTGTACACACACACACACACCCAGTCACCGACTGTACACACACACACACACCCAGTCACCGACTGTACACACACACACACACACAGTCACCGACTGTACACACACACACACACACAGTCACCGACTGTACACACACACACACACACAGTCACCGACTGTACACACACACACACACCCAGTCACCGACTGTACACACACACACACACACACAGTCACCGACTGTACACACACACACACACCCAGTCACCGACTGTACACACACACACACACACACACAGTCACCGACTGTACACACACACACACACACACAGTCACCGACTGTACACACACACACACACCCAGTCACCGACTGTACACACACACACACACACACACAGTCACCGACTGTACACACACACACACACACACAGTCACCGACTGTACACACACACACACACCCAGTCACCGACTGTACACACACACACACACCCAGTCACCGACTGTACACACACACACACCCAGTCACCGACTGTACACACACACACACACCCAGTCACCAACTGTACACACACACACACACCCCCAGTCACCGACTGTACACACACACACACACACACCCAGTCACCGACTGTACACACACACCCAGTCACCGACTGTACACACACACACCCACCCCCGACTGTACACACACACCCCCGTCACCGACTGTACACACACACACACCCCCATCACCGACTGTACACACACACACACACACACACCCCCATCACCGACTGTACACACACACACCCCCCATCACCGACTGTACACACACACACCCCCCCGTCACCGACTGTACACACACACACACACACCCCGTCACCGACTGTACACACACCCCCCCCCCGTCACTGACTGTACACACACACACCCCGACTGTACACACACACCCCCATCACCGACTGTACACACACACCATCACTGACTGTACACACCTGTATACACACACAGTCACTGACTACATACCGACTGTACACACACACAGTCACTGACTGTACACACACCATCACTGACTGTACACACACCCCGTCACTGACTGTACACACACCCCGTCACTGACTGTACACACACACACAGTCACTGACTGTACACACACACACAGTCACTGACTGTACACACACACAGTCACTGACTGTACACACACACAGTCACTGATTGTGTACACACTGACTGTACACACAGTCACCGACTACATACCAACTGTACACACACAGTCACTGACTACACACCGACTGTACACACAATCACTGCCTACTCACCGACTGTATACACACACCGTCACTGATTGTATACAGTTGGTGTGACTCCCCTATTTGAATTTTTAACTGCGCTGCAGCCCCACCTCTTACCAGGGAAGTCCAGGACCAGAGCATTGTGTCCCTCCTGGAGAGGGTCATGTTGGGAGGTGTGCTGTACACACACTGTCACTGACTGTACATACATACACACACACACACAGTGACTGTACACACATACTGACAACACACTGATTTTACACATACACCGTCACTGACTGTACACATATACTACACACGACTGTTCACACATACTGACTACACACTGAGTGTACACATATACCGTCACTGATTGTCCATACACACTGATTGCACACTTATTGTGCACATAGATAAACGCACAATGACTGCATATAACATACTGACTGTGTACACACAAATAACACACTGAGTGGGCGATTCTGTGGTAGACGCGACGTTTTATCTCTGCACATGCGCCCCGATGGTCACCACTGGTGGACGCATATAGAGGTGCATGCAGATCCATACAATTCCGATAGACGTCTCTGGGTGGTAACAGAGGAATTGGCTACACATCGCGGGCATCAGTGGCAGCTACTGCGTCTGAAGGTGCAGTTCCACTGACAGTCGTACATTCTGTGACTGCCATAGCCGATGGTCCACCAATAAGCGCGCAGAAGCCGGTAGGCATATCAGGACACTGATAGTCAACGGCATTAGATGTTGTAGTGACCGCATTACAGGCAGGGTCATATAATAACTCTGTACACATGCTATGTAATATTCAGATCATACAATATCTGGTACAGGAAACCACATTATACCCCTGTGTCAGGTATGGCTGCCCAGGGGGCGCGGGGGGCCTGCAAGGATTACTCTCTATTATCATACACACAATCTTCACTAATTTCCCCTCATAACTCTTTGGATAATAGAAGGTACTGGCCGCGAAGCACCTCATACATAGCGCTGAATGGACTTCCCCCCTGCGAGGCAGTCTGAATAACAAGCCAGAACCTGACGCTGCACATAATGTAATGTAGGAGGGGAATCGTGCTCTACGGGGTGTGAGCAATGACCAGGGAACAATATGGTAGCGTGTAAGGATCCGCCGGCACGTCACCACTAACTCAGTCTCCAACATCACATCCCAAAAAAGGAACCATTTCAGTCCAGGAATCACAAGTAGTAAATCACTAAAGATGGCGTCTCCGTGACACATGCACCATAATACATCTGTACATACAGTACCCATGTCAATGAGACATGCACCAGTATACACCTGTACATACAGTACCCATCTCCATGAGACATGCACCAGTATACACCTGTACATACAGTACCCATCTCCATGAGACATGCACCAGTATACACCTGTACATACAGTACCCATCTCCATGAGACATGCACCAGTATACACCTGTACATACAGTACCCATGTCCATGAGACATGCACCAGTGTACACCTGTACATACAGTACCCATCTCCATGAGACATGCACCAGTATACACCTGTACATACAGTACCCATCTCCATGAGACATGCACCAATATACATCTGTACATACGGTACCAATGAGACATGCACCAGTATACACCTGTACATACAGTACCCATGTCCATGAGAAATGCACCAGTATACACCTGTACATACAGTACCCATGTCCATGAGACATGCACCAGTATACACCTGTACATACAGTACCAATGTCCATGAGACATGCACCAGTATACACCTGTACATACAGTACCAATGTCCATGAGACATGCACCAGTATACACTTGCACATACAGTACCAATGTCCATGTGAAATGCACCATAATACACCTGTACATACAGTACCAATCTCCATGAGACATGCACTAGTATACACCTGTACATACAGTACCCATGTCCATGAGAAATGCACCAGTATACACCTGTACATACGGTACCAAAGAGACATGCACCAGTATACACCTGTACATACAGTGCCCATGTCCATGAGACATGCACCAATATACACCTGTACATACAGTACCCATGTCCATGAGACATGCACCAGTAAACACCTGTACATACGGTACCAATGAGACATGCACCAGTATACAGCTGTACATACAGTACCCATGTCCATGAGAAATGCACCAGTATACACCTGTACATACAGTACCCATGTCCATGAGACATGCACCAGTATACACCTGTACATACAGTACCCATGTCCATGAGCCATGCACCAGTATACACCTGTACATACAGTACCCATGTCCATGAGACATGCACCAGTATACACCTGTACATACAGTACCCATGTCCATGAGACATGCACCAGTATACACCTATACATACAGTACCAATGTCCATGAGACATGCACCAGTATACACCTGTACATACAGTACCCACGTCCATGAGACATGCACCAGTATACACCTGTACATACAGTACCAATGTCCATGAGACATGCACCAGTATACACCTGTACATACAGTACCAATGTCCATGAGACATGCACCAGTATACACCTGTACATACAGTACCCACGTCCATGAGACATGCACCAGTATACACCTGTACATACAGTACCCACGTCCATGAGACATGCACCAGTATACACCTGTACATACAGTACCCACGTCCATGAGACATGCACCAGTATACACCTGTACATACAGTACCCACGTCCATGAGACATGCACCAGTATACACCTGTACATACAGTACCCACGTCCATGAGCCATGCACCAGTATACACCTGTACATACAGTACCCACGTCCATGAGCCATGCACCAGTATACACCTGTACATACAGTACCCACGTCCATGAGCCATGCACCAGTATACACCTGTACATACAGTACCCACGTCCATGAGCCATGCACCAGTATACACCTGTACATACAGTACCCACGTCCATGAGCCATGCACCAGTATACACCTGTACATACAGTACCCACGTCCATGAGCCATGCACCAGTATACACCTGTACATACAGTACCCACGTCCATGAGCCATGCACCAGTATACACCTGTACATACAGTACCCACGTCCATGAGCCATGCACCAGTATACACCTGTACATACAGTACCCACGTCCATGAGCCATGCACCAGTATACACCTGTACATACAGTACCCACGTCCATGAGCCATGCACCAGTATACACCTGTACATACAGTACCCACGTCCATGAGCCATGCACCAGTATACACCTGTACATACAGTACCCACGTCCATGAGCCATGCACCGGTATACACCTGTACATACAGTACCAATCTCCATGAGCCATGCACCGGTATACACCTGTACATACAGTACCAATGTCCATGAGACATGCACCAGTATACACCTGTACATACGGTACCTAATACCAACTGTACCCAGGTTTAGAGCCACCATGTCTGTATTACTATGCTGAATAACATACATGCAGTAACTGATGTTTACACTAAGGTAATATGTTATAACAGAGAGTCAGGGTAGCTCTGAGCAGCGTGTTACTCTCATGGTTCCTGTGATAATCAATTTAAGGATTTGTGATATTTTTTTCAGTATTGATCATGAATTTCAGCTTCACTTATATGACCAGGAGAGATGGGAGATTGCAGACAGCGGAGGTACTCTCAGCATCAGCGGTTACACCTTGTCATGTGCTGAGGATCTCTAACTCACGGACTTATTGCTCTTCCACCGCCGATATCCCTACACTGGAACCGGGGATGAAGATCTGCACCGGAGGTGAGCTGGACGCACGTTTGGGAGGTCGAGCATTACGTTGGCATTTGGGCTCACTGATTAGTACAATCTCTTGGATTATCCATTTGTCCCATTTAAAAGTGGCGTCCTAACTCCACCGGGGCCGTAAGTCGGCGCGGACACTATTTTATTAGAATAAACTTTTTTCCTTTATATATATTTTTAACATTTCAGATTATGGAGCGGTTACATATATTACAGTGTATTGTATGCCCATCTAATTATGTCATTATTCTTTAGTGCTCTCTTTTGTGCTTTTATGAGTTTGATTGTTTATTAGTGTTTTCAAGACACTTGTTATCCAACTGCCGCTCCCGACATCTGCTTTTATTTTATTCTATCTATTGCGCCTGATCTATATCTGTGGTTATATAATGCTGAGGATTTCTGTGGGGTCATTACTGAGCCAGCAAAACAGCTCAACTTTAACTGTGCATGAATAAAGAGACAGAAAACATGGCCTGCTGCTGGCACCTTAGGACTGGATAAGAACCGCTCACTTTTACATTTTATTACGAAGATATTTTTCATCTTCAAAGGAGTAAATTAATATAAAAGCAGATAACGCCACGTGTTCTCCTCCCCTAGAGGACTGACGCTCAATTAGTGATCTACGCATGATTTACACGACTCACCTACAGTGTAACCAGGAGGATTTGCACATCTCAGATTAATTATACAGGAGCCAAAGTGACTTCATGTTGTGTTACTGTAAAAGCGACATCTTACTGACACATAAGCCTTGCAGCGCGCGGTTAACGCTGTTACTGACACATAAGCCTTGCAGAGTGCGGTCATCGCTGTTACTGACACATAAGCCTTGCAGCGCGCGGTCATCGCTGTTACTGACACATAAGCCTTGCAGTGTGCGGTCATCGCTGTTACTGACACATAAGCCTTGCAGCGCGCGGTCATCGCTGTTACCGACACATAAACCTTGCAGCGCGCGGTTAACGCTGTTACTGACACATAAGCCTTGCAGAGTGCGGTCATCGCTGTTACTGACACATAAGCCTTGCAGCGCGCGGTCATCGCTGTTACTGACACATAAGCCTTGCAGCGTGTGGTCATCGCTGTTACTGACACATAAGCCTTGCAGCGCGCGGTCATCGCTGTTACCGACACATAAGCCTTGCAGCGCGCGGTCATCGCTGTTACTGACACATAAGCCTCGCAGCGTGCGGTCATCGCTGTTACTGACACATAAGCCTTGCAGCGCGCGGTCATCGCTGTTACTGACACAAACCTTGCAGCGCGCAGTCATCGCTGTTACTGACACATAAGCCTTGCAGCGCGCGGTCATCGCTGTTACTGACACATAAGCCTCGCAGCGTGCGGTCATCGCTGTTACTGACACATAAGCCTTGCAGCGCGCGGTCATCGCTGTTACTGACACGTAAGCCTTGCAGCGCGCGGTCATCGCTGTTACTGACACATAAGCCTTGCAGAGTGCGGTCATCGCTGTTACTGACACATAAGCCTTGCAGCGCGCGGTCATCGCTGTTACTGACACATAAGCCTTGCAGCGCGCGGTCATCGCTGTTACTGACACATAAGCCTTGCAGCGCGCGGTCATCGCTGTTACTGACACATAAGCCTTGCAGCGCGCGGTCATCGCTGTTACTGACACATAAGCCTCGCAGCGTGCGGTCATCGCTGTTACTGACACATAAGCCTTGCAGCGCGCGGTCATCGCTGTTACTGACACGTAAGCCTTGCAGCGCACGGTCATCGCTGTTACTGACACATAAGCCTTGCAGCGCACGGTCATCACTGTTACTGACACATAAGCCTCGCAGCGCACGGTCATCGCTGTTACTGACACATAAGCCTCGCAGCGCACGGTCATCGCTGTTACTGACACATAAGCCTCGCAGCACGCGGTCATCGCTGTTCAGGTACCAGACGCTCAGGTTTTCCTCCTCATTGTTGTTATTATTTGAAAACCGGATAATAAAATGTAGAGGTGCAGCGAGGTCAGTGACTCCGCCTCATGCGCCTACAAGAGCCCCATGCAGAAAGCCTCTATGATACATCAGAATGAGAGGTGATAATTACTGCGAGTGTCTGATCTATTTACACAATGTAGCACTAACTGGTGAGAGAACCCAGAGGCCCAATCACTACTGATAATATTCATACAGTGCGGAGCGAGTGCCTCCTTTGTACATAGGTATGTGGGCTGGGTCACAGGGTCTTCATATAATCTCCACAGCGCTGCGGACTGCCTATAAATAGGTCACAGCCGCCGCGGGAACGGTCTACATGTTACGCCAGTTCTATGGATGAGTAGTCACCCCACAGACCGCCCTAATCCCCATTGCAGGGTCACTGTGATCTCAGGCACTGTAGGACCAATATGACACACTGACATCAGGGCACTTTATAAATAATCCCTTTTATTCAGACACTCATACACGTTCATCCTCCCCCCTCACCTGCCCTCATCGCCCTCCCCATGCACCCTTCCTTTTACCCTCGTCCCCTCTCCAGGCAGCACCCAGTTATTGTCATGAAGTCCCAGCTGGCAGCCAGGAGCCACCCTGTCTGGCCGACGGCAGCACATCCAGTAGGAGCGCCCATAGGGCAGATCATGGTGGTAAGGCTTCGGGTGCCATCTGCACATAGACACATCACCCCGTCTGTAAATGCGCTTGCACTGCTTGCAGGGATCATCACGGTACAGGGGATCCTCGCTCCAGCGTGAGTCACATGGCCTCACACCATAGTCGTCAATCAGGGCCCGGAAGCGTCGACACGCGCACTTTATAGCAGCTAGCGAGTGTGTGGGCAAGTAACCAAAGATAGCCAGGAGAACGTGGTCTGGCAAAGATGGCAGGTAAAGCCTCGGCTGGAGAAGGCGCTGAACCTGGAAACGGATTTCCAGAAAGTCGTGGGAGACATGACGATAGAGGCGGCAGAGAGGAGGGACAGGTGGCGGAGGGGGTGGTGGTGGAGGAGGAACAGCGGACAGACGTGGGAAGAAGAGCTGACCAGGCAGCGGTTCTGTTTCATCTGCCTCCCCTCCATAGAAGACACAACGGTCCACGGCGCCTGTGAGCACCAAGTCCACGTGAAAGCCGGACTCCGAACCTGCCGCCTGCATTTCCTCCTCATTCTCATTTTGCTGAGACTCCATTTTTTCCAGCAGAACGCAGACGCGGTGCGGTTCAGGACTCAGTAACTGGTACAGGTCACAAGTAATGGGGTCCCCCGGCCTCTCGGCCACACGAAAGGCAATGCGGACTTCGCGCTCTACATGTTCCGCCTCATACTGAGCCACAGCTTCTGCCACGCTTCGGCAATGGCCTTCTTCCCCATCCTCTGAAGAGGTCACTAGGACCAGGGGGGGTCTGGGTTCAGCAACTTCCGCCCCACGGTTCTCAGCCCGGGCCA